>JAUPMG010112473.1:0-11975 GCA_031762675.1 Pachysandra terminalis | reverse complement strand
GATTCCTGTTTATCTTATGTGATTGTCTAGACCTTGAAATGTTAAACTTATAAAACCTCAAATCCAATTCTTACTAAACAAGTTAGCTCAGGTGAGTTAGAACTGCCCCTAGTCGAGGAGCCGAAACTTCAGGAGGGCGGACCTTACGCAGAAGAAGACACCTACTATGCCACCCAGTGATTTATACTATGCTTTGATGTATGTTCTATTTTTAGGAAAAACTGTAAAGTTGTAAACAGGAGGTTCTTTTTGGATATGATTAGGTTATTTTGATATATATATATAACATAGTTTTTAAAAAAATTAATTTCGTTGCCCAACCTAATCCAAATCAAATACAATTTGGGATGACTTGGTTTGCACTTATGGTTTTTCATTTCAAATCTGTTAGATTTTCGGATTGATTCTCAATTGAGTTCGGTTCAATTTTGGGTTAGCTTTCATCAATGTCAGTTTGATTTTGGATAAACTGAAATGACTTGCGGATGATGCAACAACATGAATATTAATGATGTAAGAATAAGGGTAAGTTACTTAGATACCCCTATAATTTGACCAAAATACACGGACATCTCCCTTCTTTCTCAAAACTATTAAAGGATCTAGTGATAAGTGACAGAAAATAATTAAATGACAATTTTACTCTGTGTCTTTTACTTTCTTTAGTTAATCCTTTGATCTCCCTCTTTTATATATTATATAAATCCAAAGACAAATAGTATTAATTTCTAGATTAGGAGTGGCAATGGGTCGGGCTAGGCCGGACTTAAGTCACCAGAACGTCGAGCGGGTGCGGGAGTGAGAGTGGGAGTGAAAGCGTGAGAGCACCAAACTTAAAAATAACTTGTAGTTCAAAGTGTCTATATATATTTTGTATATATACATACAAATTATAATTCATGTATAAAGGTATTTCAATTTTCATCCTTAAGCTCAACCCCATATACAACAAAAGATAGTAATACAAAAAATATCTCAATTTAACCTTATTTTCAGTATAAAACAATCTGTTTTTTATTTTCATAAAAACCCCTAACATATTACAATAAATCCCATTATATTTATAGTTTTACTCTAATCTGGATCTATTTTTATATTTTCATTAAAATCCCTCAAAAATTACGAGAAAATCCCATATTACTTTCACAATTTACTTCAATCCACATATAAAAAGTCAAATCTACGGATTGGGGACGTTTCCAAAACGCCTCCCTGGTCACGTGGATTGTGTGACATAAGATCGAACTCGACCGGACATACTCTAATTATCAGAGTACTTTTATTGGTTGAGCCAGGCCTGACCCGAGCTTTGGGCCTAACAATGTTTGTCCAAGCTCGAGTTCGGCCATGTTTACCCAAATGGAACAAAAGTATTACTACATTACTTTGTTGCTACTAAGAATTGATCTCAGGTCTCCACGGCAAAATATGAAGTTCACACAACTAAACCATAGCCATAGGATGATAATGAAATTAAGTGAAATTTATATATTATTTGTTATCAGTTTTCACATCTGGGGTTTAGGCTAGACTGGGCAAATCTAATATAAACCCGAGCCCTGCCCGAAAAACTAACCGGGCCTTAATTTTCAACCCGACCACTCTGCGGGATACTAACCCTTGCCCAAGCCTGCCCAACTATAGGATCGAACCTTCCTAAAATATAAAAATGTTCTATGTTCAGGAATTATATTAGAAACAAGGTAAAATCCATCACCCTTTCCTCAATTCTCCTTCGGTCAAATCTATCTGGTTTGCTTCATCATTGATCATCTAAATCAAGGATATATAATGTGATTCTCTTAAAAAGTGGATCAGATTTTCTTTATTTCAAAATCAACATATTCACAAGGCACATCAACAACAACTTCTTGCTTTCTAGATCTGCCCAAAAAGAAATGTTAGATCCGGTTTTAACAATTAATTCAATTGTTGTAAATTATTCGATTAATTAAAATTATCTAAAGCATAATAAAGTAAACAACACAGGCAATTTTTACAAGGTTTGGTTTTATCGTACTCCTTGGGGCCACGCCCAGATATTGAACAATCCATTAAGATCAAAAGATTACAAACACCTATCGAACTTATACGAAATAAAGACTCCCTCTTAATTTATGTCGCCGCCGTGTAGAATCATCTTCTGGACTTGTTCAGCGAACACCACTTGTCTTCAATATCTGCGTCCTTGAACTCCCTTCAAATCGCAGATAGCCCTCTCCCGAAGACTTAAAGTTCTTCTCTCGAAGAACAAAAACAATATGTGTAACTCAAAGTTACAAACTTGAACACAAGAGGAGTTGATCGTATGCATCAGAACAAGGATTCATATAGATCAGCCAAACGGATCCATTCCAAGTCGTGATCAATATTCCATTTTTTTTCAAAAACAGAATTTTCCTTCCCTGTTTTAGAAACTCCTCTAACTTATTGAAGTATCTTCCATATCTTCAATCAAATCAAATCAAGATCTCTGACCCAAAACCGATAACTCCACAATTAATCTAACTTTCCTTGTGTTTGAAATAATAGAAACTAATCTAATTAGTTTGAGAATAAATCCACTCAATTAGAAAAGTATTCTTAACTTTTTGAACAAGTTGCCAATTGTAGATATGACTCCGAAAAATCCAGATTTCTTTCTAAACCAATTAGAAACGAACTCTGTGAATTAGAGAAATTTTGGATCTTGACTTGATTCTTAAATTGTTCTGAACATGAATGCCAATAACTTAACAATCTCTCCCTTTGGCATTGTTTGGAAAAATATGAATCTAGGTATTCAACAAGATCATTATAACCTTCAAAACATCAAGAGCACACATTTAGAAAGTCAGTAAATTATAGTTTTCAAAGAAAGACTAACTTTTAAATAACCAAGGTAGTTTGTTTGCTACATTCAAATACATTATCGCATTAGGGCAGCTAATCAATAAAACATAAGCCAACATCACATTGTTAGCAACATGCAAGGATTCAAAAGTTCATACTTCCATACTTTCATTCACTGTTGCAACAAGTTAGCTAATAGACAAAAACAGAACAGAAAAGTACAAATCTGAAAATTAGAATCACAGTTATAATACTCCCCCTTTTTGACAAAGCAAGTGCCAAACTCAAACTAGACAAGTCAGAGAATAAACAAGCAAACAGTAAACAGGGAAACAGAAGAATCAGTATAAGCAGTACTACTCCCCTTCAGTGGCACAAATACTGCCAAAACCAAATATAACTGCAGAAAAACTCTAGAAGCTGTCACTGTGGGAAGATGAGGCTGTATCAGAAGAAACATCAGGACCAGAAGCTGGCATAGAAGGAGAGGGTCCGAACTGAGCAAGCAGGGCTTCAATCTTCTTTTCCTTTTGAGTAAGACCTTTCAACTTCACCTTGACCTCCTTGAGTTCTAACTCCAAGAACTGTCTCATCTCTCTTGAAGGGGGCCAGAAGATGTTGTTGCAGAAGATGTTGCAACATCTGGAATATCATTAGCCTCATGTGGATGCTCCCCCTGAACATCATAGGCATGCCTGCCTTCAACAAGCTTATACGAAACCTTCAATGGTTTGCGAATAGCCGTTAGCACTTCAGACCTTTCCTTGATTAACTTTTGAGACATCAGGATCTCAAAGATTAGAGAGGGAAAGGGGAGAATACCATGAGTGGTTTCAACCCCAATGTGGCTGACAATAACCTCAAAGATGTGTTTCCCAAAATCAAATCCTAACCCATTACCAATCACAAACAGTAATGAAGCTAGATCCCTATAGATTGTGGTGGTGTGGAGGCTAGGAAGCCAATTGGACAATGCAATCTTGTGCAAGACAGAAAATTTTACACTCAGATCAGCAGAGAGAAAAGAGTGAGAGTCGGGCCATGTTGTGAGGACATTCCCAGTCAGTTATCCAATAACTTAATCCATATCAAGGTCTAGGTCCAACTCTCTAGACTTATCAGAGTTGTGGGAAGGATAGCCATAAAACCTGCTAATGAGGGCAGGGGAGAACTCAAACATGTGTTTTTGGACAAAATTTTTACAGAATCCAACGGCAGAGGGTACCAACATATCCTTATGCAAATTTGCATAAAATTCATAGACAATATCCCTAACAAAGGCTCTAGCCTTGGTAACAGACCCAAACAGCCCTCTTTGTTTCAAAAGATCAACTATACCCAATTTCTCATGATCCTTTAGGTGAATCACTCTTTCAGAGTGAAGTTTCCTCTTGGAGACGGAATCCCAAATTATCTTGTTTTTGACAGCATAAAACTTGGGAAATCTAGCCTTAGAAATTACATACTCGGAATGAGGCAAGCTATGGCTAAAAGCAACCTAATTGATTCAAGCCTAGCTACAGGTGCAAAGGTCTCATCAAAGTCAATGCCTTCTATTTGGGTGTATCCTTGAGCAACGAACCTAACCTTATTCCTGGTATGTTTCCAAATTCATCACATTTATTTTTGAAAATCCATTTGGTACCAATAACATTGGAATCATTAGGTCTAGACACTAGAGTCCAGACATCATTCCTCACAAACTGTTATAGCTCCCCCTGCATAGCAGTCACCCAAAACTTATCAAGTAAAGCTTCTTTAACATTTTTTTGGTGCAATTTGAGAGGTGAAGCATACATACCTGACCATATCTCGGTAATTCACTCTCGGCCTGTTTCTTGTACACCTTCCATCATCAATATTTCCAATAATCTCACCAGTGTGATGGTTTTTCTGAATTCTGGATGTTGGTCCTCTTCTAATTGGATCAGCAATGTCAAAGATTCCATTCACTGTATCTGCAGGTTCTGTTGCAGAAGTCCCTGTGTCTGTTGGTTCTGTTGCAAAGACCTTGTGTCTGCTGGTTCTGTTGCAGAAGTTGTTGCAACATCTTCAGCAACATCATTCTCAACAGCAGCCTTTTCAGGTAGCAGATTTCAAGAATTATTGCCAGCAGTGATTTTCTCAGGTAACAGACCTCCATCCTGTTCTTCAGCTTCCTCAGTGCAGTTGTTTATAGCTTCTTCATTGGAAAGATATGCAAAATACTTGTAATCATTAATCACAACATTAGCAGATTCCATAACAGTCTAGGTTCTTATATTGTAAACCCGATATGACCTACTATTATTAGAATATCCAAGAAAAACTCCTTCATCACTCTTAGCTTCAAACTTACCCAGCTGGTCCCTGTCATTGAGAATATAGCAAACACAACCAAATACATGGAAATTGTTCAAGTTAGGTTTCTTACCTTTCCAGATTTCATATGGAGTTTTAGTTGTACCTGGTCTCAGATAGACTCGGTTAACAGTGTAGCAAGCAGTGTTAATGGCTTCAGCCCAAAGCCTTAAGTTGAACTTTTTGGAATTCAACATCACCCGAGCCATCTCTTGGAGAGTCCTAATCTTTCTTTCAACAATACCATTCTGCTGAGGTGTTTTTGGTGCAGAAAACTCATGAGCTATGCCTTGCTTAATGCAAAAATCAGTAAAAACAGAGTTTTTAAATTCTTTACCATGATGACTCCTAATTCTTACTATTTGTTCAATGTTGCAATCATTTTCATTTTTCAGTTTAATGCACAAATTTTTGAAAACCTCAAAAGTATCAGATTTTTCTCTTATAAAATCCACCCAAATATACCTAGATAGATCATCCACACATACAAAAATATACTTCTTACCAACTGTGCTTTCAACCTGTATTGGTCCCATGAGGTCCATGTGTAGCAGCTCCAGCACCTTTGTTGTAGTAATCTGTTGCAGCACTTTGTGAGTTGTTTTTACTTGCTTGCCGAACTGACATGGTCCACATACACCTGGTTGCTTCAGTCCAAGATTGGGAACTCCTCGAACAGCACCTGTATTCACAATTTTTGTCATATTTTTATAATTCAAATGACCAAGCCTTTGATGCCATAATTCTATTTCATCAAAAGAGGATTTGTGATATGTGTGTGAGTGCAATAACATATACCAGTTGTCTAATGATCTAGATCTTTCCAAAACACAATGTTCAGTTTTTTCAAACACTTCACACTTGTCCTTAGTGAATCTTATAAACAGTTCTTGATCACATAGTTGACTAATGCTGATTAGATTAGCCTTTAGTCCTTCCACATGCAGCACATTTTTCAGACTTGGAAGCCCATCTACACCAAGTGTTCATTTGCCAAGAACACGTCATTTGACACCATCACCGAATGTTACATGACCAACTGAGCATATTTGATAATTTTTTAGAATATTCTTTTCACCTGTCATATGCCTGGAACAACCACTATCAAAATACCAGGAATCAGTAGTACATGCCTTTAAAGAGGTATAAGCAACAAAACACCTAAATTCAGATTTTCGTATCCAGATTTTCTTTGGCAAACCTTTCTTCAAATCAGTTTTTAGTTTAGGTGCCATATTGGTTGATTGAAAAATATGCCCTTCTTCAATGCATTAAGAAATTTAAAGCATTTACATCGAATATGTCAAGAAAAATTGCAATAATGGCAAACAAGAACAAAACCATATGAGTTATGTCTAGAGATCAAGGGGACAGATTTCTTACTAGAGAGATAGCTCGATCCTGATGCTGGTGATTCTTTTACAAAAGTTGTCCTTGAAGTGGAACCTTCACCAATGTAGCCTATGCCAGGATGATCACCACTAGACTTTCCAAGGGAAAGTAAGTGGTCCAGCTTATCAGTGCCAGAGTTGAGCATCTTAAAGGTCTTCTAAAGATTGCTCAGTTAAGTTCTGATTTCCTGAAGATTCTTTTCATTTTCAGCAGCAAGATATTCATAGTTAGTTGCAGTCTTCTTTATTACCTCATTTTCTTTGATAAGTTCAACAATTTGCTCTTTGAGAATCTTATTCGTTTTGCAGACCTTAAGCCACATGCTGTACATCTCCTTGTATGCCTTTTGAATAGCATCAATGCTCAGGTCTTCATCATTACTCTGCACTCAGATTCAGAATCAGTTTTGACTGATTTGGAATCCTCATCATCTGTCAAGCTTATTGCAGGAGATGTTGCAACATTTTTTACATTACAATCAGGAGCCTCTTGACTTGTGATAATACTCAGTGCAACATGATTGCTCACATGCTCTACATCATCTTCTTGGCTTCCATCTGACTCCTCATCACTCTAGGTGGTGTTTAAGGATTTACCCTTTTTCTTGAGTATATTTGCACATTCACTTTGAATATGACCATAGCCTTCACACTCTCTGCATTATATTCCCTTCCCCATTTTTTATCATCAAAAGGGTTGGCAACAACCTTGTTTTTCTGAAAATTGTTGAATTTTCCAGAATTAGGTGTTGTACTCCTCATGTTCATCTTTTTCAGAATTTTCCTAAAATTCTTGGTTAGCAAAGCAAGAGGTTCATATAGATCTTCTTTGTCATCAGGCTCTGCTTTTTCAGTGGGACTGTGAGCTTCAGCTTGGAAGGTAATGCTTTTCTCCCTTTTTGTTTTGCTTCAGATTCATCTCAAAGGTTTGCATTGAACCCATGAGTTCATCCAATCTCATATTGCACATATCTCGAGCTTCTTCAATGGACGTGACTTTGTATAAAAACCTTTCTGGTAATGACCTTAGGGTTTTTCTTACAAGCTTTGTCTCCGAATATTTTTCACCAATGGCAAAGGCCTCATTAGCTATGTCACATAGCTTAGAGTTGAAATCAGCAATTTTTTCATTCTCAAGCATCCTCAAATCTTCAAACCTGGTAGCCAACATCTTTTCACATTATTTTCTTTTTCTTTTTATTTTTCTTTTCCTTTCCCACAACAATGACACAAACCAAACGCAACCTCAATAAGCTGTAGTAGTGATTTGTCAACTCTGCATCAAAAAGAGTGGAAATGCTTATATGAAATAAGGTCCCCATGTAGGATACATTATCTATCCAGAGCAAATCAATTTGATTATCAAGTTGACCTCTGGTTTAATTTTTCCAATTTATGGATTGTTCGACACTCTAGCTGATTGATTCTTCAAAATTTTGATGAAATGATATTTCCTCGCTAAATTTTCTCTTCCTTTGCTTTGTTTCATCAATGATAAACAGGACGTTTAATAGTTTGCCCAAAGAATGAATGCTATTCATATAGATTTTCAGAAACACAGCGATTGACCTTCCATTTAGAAAATCAATGACCTGCTCCCAGTTAACGGTGAAATGGCTCAACCATCAAGTCATGATAGTAGGCATGTCTCGTAGCATTTCACGTCGCGAGTCTTCCACCAGCACTGAAATCTAAATAGCATGTACATAACAGGACCCCAATTCAATTGTCCAGCCCACTCAGTAAAACAGATGCTTTATTTAAGAAGTTCTATAGAAACTCAAAACATTTGTGATATTTAACACTCACCTACTTATAATACAAGCTAAGAAGGGGAGTGTGAACTCACTCTATGAACAACCGGAACTCTAGATAGATTTTACTACCACAAAAATCCTTCCATTAATTCCACATGCATTTTGAAACCCAATTAAAAAAAGTGTTCTATGTTCAGGAATTATAATAGAAACAAAGTAAAATCCATCACCTTTTCCTCAATTGTCCTGCTGCAAATCTCTGGTTAGCTTCACCATTGACCACCCAAATAGAGGACATTAGATGTATTTCTGCTCAACAGTGGATCTGACTTTTCAGGATCACCAACTTCGCAAGGGAGATTGACACCAATTTTATTTCTTTGTAGAACCTCTATGCAGTAAATCTGCAAACTCAAAAATATTGGAAAATGATAAGTTCCCTAATATTCTTGCTGAAGCAGACCTCTTTAGCAGTCGCACAACGAAACCTGCACCAGTTAGGTATCTCATTGTAAGACTTTTCTAAAGCCATCGAAATTTAGATCAATATGTTCTAAACTGATAGCATCTTCCTAGTCTAAATCATTTAGGTGACTGAAATCTCATATATAAGGCGGAAATGTATCTGACTCTAATATATCACATTTCTAGCTTCTACATTGGGAGAAAGACAAAACCCGCATCCTTATATATCCAATTGTGATTGAAACCAATACAAACAATTAGTTTTGGTGTTAAGGTCCATGCCAAATATGAAGAAAAATATGAGGATCCATGAAGATGACATCCCATAACAATTATAGATCCTTCAGCAAGCTATATAGTAGGGATTCAATGCTTAACAAGAAATTGTTAGCTATGCATCAAAAAGGTTGGAACTTATCTTCCTCCCATTTCCTCAACAAAAAAATGCATCAAAAATCAGTTGGGAAAAAGCAACTAGGATGATAATTAGAAAAAAAAAAAAAAAAACTTTCTATTTACATCCAAAGGTATTATGCACTCTTTTGTACAAAACTTGGGAAAGTTTCAATAAATTACACGTCAACTATAGCGACGAAACCAACCAATATTACATGAAACTCACATTCACATATAGATAGAACCACCTCTCCATCGTATTCATGTCTCCATAATCCAGAAAGTATCCTTGAAAAGCAACGCAAACTAATCAAGGTTTGAGAAAAATAAAGAAGGCATTTAACAGCCTGCAATGGAAGGATTCATGATTGTGGTTAACAACAAGACATAACATAAACTAGAAAGCATGGACAATCCACAACAGGAAATTGTAAAACAGCTTCAATGACAGTCGGTTTCTTCCTGATTCATGAGATTAAGCAGTGTCAGTTTCTGTTGTCTTGGACTTTGGTCAATTTCTGAAGATATATTTCCATCTGCCAACCTTTATCAGAGCTTCCCATCTAACTTCCAGAAGTATCACTAAAAAAGAAATCAGAAGATTATAGAACTTCAATTCCTATTGCTCATGCAATCTCTCGTCTTTGTCAGTTCTTCTGTTGCCATAGTGTAATAACCTCAATAATTTGTAAAAATAATAGTTGAAAACCTTAGAGTAGAATAGTAATTTGTTTAGATTGATAAGTTAATCTAAACTTAGTAAATCTAGTTTAGGTCACGTAATGTCCTTAACCACATATCGAGACATACTAGAAATCCCTAGATCATTAACTGGTTAATTTAGACTGTTAAATTTAAGGGTAGTATTAATCAGGTGGCTTAAATTAGTAATCAAATAGGAATAAAATATTATGGAGGCTTTGATCTTCCTATTAGTGTATTTTTATATTCTAAATCATGTGATGGTTGTTAACTGTGGTTGGATCGCCGATCGGATTAGATCCAACCATGCGATCAAGTCTGATGTCATTTTTGGTGTATTAGTGCTATGTATAGTAGTCTGACCCTTATGTATTGGAGTTTGTATCAAACTTGTAAATTCTCTTCCTTGATGAGGTGTATGGCTAGGATTTTAGTTGTTAGGGTTGTGTGGCTTAGATCTAAGCTAGGAGATGGTTTGTCTTTAGTGGGTGTGAGGTGTAAGGTTAGGATTTAGAGTTTTTATAAATGTGTGGTGTAGATTGGAGTGGTTGGGGTAGTTAGGTTTGAAAGGCTAGGATTAAATTGGGTAGATTTGGATGGTTAGGATGAGGTTAGTGAAATGGAAAGATGAGATTGAAGTTGGAGAGATGGAGGGCCTAGATGATGCCAAGTGTCTAGGGTTTGGTTGAGAAGAAAAGAGAATCCCAAATTCTCTTTAGGGTTTCTTCATTTTATGTTGGAGTTTTTGGCTTAGAAAGCTTGGAGAAGAAGGAAGGAGAAGAGGGATTAGCTCACTTTGCTAGGGCAACTTTGGATTTTCTTGCATTTCTTGCAAGGTAAGTGGATAATCTCACTCTTATGCTTGATTTAAAGTAATTTTAGATTCATTTTCTCTTTAATTTCTAGTTCTTGTAGGTTTGAAATGGCTTAGACTAATTTGGAATGTTTTAGTTTAAATCTTAGTTTGTAGCATGCATTAGGATTATTTGATGTTGAATTTGTGATTAGGAACGTACATGTTTTGTTTCTTTTGATTTTAATGGAAGTTGGAGAATGGGTTGGGTTTATTTTAATGTAAAATGTTAGTTTAATGTTATGTATTAAGGTTAGTTATTGTTAGATTTTGGTTCATATATGCGTGTGTTATTATCCCCTTGTTGTATGTTAGAAATTGAGAGAAATCCCTTTAGTTTAGCCCGTTCGCGACGTTCAGCGGACTCTTAGGCTCGCCGAACGGTTCGCCGAACTTGAATTATGGGCCAAGGGCGGACATCTCGGTCCGCCGTAAGGTCGCCGAGCATGAATATCCCGCCGAGGTCGCCGAGTTTGAATACCCCGCCGAGATGGCTACCAAACTTGAACACCCTGCCTAATAGGTTTCAGTGCGCCGAGTAGACTTCGGTGCGCCGAAGTGGTCGCCGAGACTGAAACCCATGGACTTGTCGCCGAATCTCAGACAGGTTCGCCAAAGAGGTCGCCGGGGCAGGTTTAGGTGCACCGAAGTGGTCGCCGAAGATCTAGCCGAACATGATGTTTGATCTTATGTTTGTATGTTTGTTAGTGACACATGTACCGTAGTTATGATTGATATTATTGAGCATACACTCTAATATAACTGATGTACCTCACACTCTATATTGGTCTAATGAGATCTTGTTTAGTAAGACAGTATGAGAGGTACATTATGATCATTGTTTCACATGCCACTTTATAGGCCATGTATGTTGATGAAAGTAAGGCTGGAATGGGAAGAGCACAGCACACATAACTGTTGTTTCATCCAGTGTAACACAAGTGAACACTTCAATTATTTCTTATGACATCCTCTTTATATTTCCACTATGCTTGCTACTTAATTGTAATTAATATGGTTTGTTAATTAGATGATTTGTATTGCTTGCTAGTTGTTACTATGCCTTGTTCATAATTCTAATTCATATTGAGTGTAAATTGAATGATCTACATTGTTTGTTAGTTGTGATTATGCCTTATACACAAAGATTGTATGTTTAGCAAATGTGCACTCACTCACACACATAGCATTGGCTCTTGACCATGGATTTGGTCTATGAGTAATACCCTGTTCCTGAGT
>JAUPMG010112453.1:0-11976 GCA_031762675.1 Pachysandra terminalis | reverse complement strand
CCCCCCCCCCCCCCCCCCCCCCCCCCCCCCCCCCCCCCCCCCCCCCCCCACCCATCAAAAACCCCACATTTCCCCCAAATTTTCCTTTTTTGCCCTCATGTTGGCCACATGTCGCCTGGGCCACCTGGTGACACGCCAGGCAATATCGACATGGCAAACCTTGGTAGTAATGGATAACATGGGCTAAATAGAGATCCTCTCTATTCTCCTTATTTTAAATTCTAACCAAACACTAAGGCAGGCCGGAAAAAAAAAAAAAGAAAAAAAAAAAGGGAGACTAGAAAAAACTAGGGTTTTTTAAGGTGTGGTATATGCACAAGTCAACAATTATGATTTAGTGAGTTGAAAAGAAGTCTGTAAGGTCACAAGTTACTCTTTAAAACTTTTTACGATTGAGTGATAAATATTGTAGCTAAAAGTGTAACTTCCCCAAATGCCATTTTATGTCTTACACGAATGCATTTAAATGGGGCTGTTGTGAACATGATTTTACATCATTGCCCCTATTTGATTTGGGCATTTTGTCTTGCACGATTTCCTCTTCTTCTTTCACTTAAACCTGCTGAAGGCAAATAACGAAAACCTTTAAGTTTTGTTGAGGTTGGTTCAAAGCAAAGAATAAAAAAACCCAAGTTTGGTTGAAGGCAAATCAGCTCCATTGCTTGGTTGAAGGCAAATAAACTCATTTAAAGATCTAAACGAAGTTGCATTGAAGCCTCTTCGGCTCATTCGTGCTCAGCCTCTAAAAGAGACTCATTTTGGACGAGTTCAAAAAATTAAGTTTGAACGATTAATAGAGTTTTCTATGATGTGGCGTTATTGGAATTTAGGACAAAGTCCAATTGTTTGTTTGATATGTTACCCTATGACAAAGCCCAATCTATTTATTTGATTCCTATAATAGGTGAACATTTACACACATGTAAATGTTTTATGTCCCTCTTAACAGGTGAAGATTTACACACCTCTAGGACCATATATCAAATTCTATTAGAACATAAATTTGTTCAGATATTGTTATAAACAACCACAACTTTTCTTCTATAAAAATTACTTACTGCATGATTGTGTGCACACTGACCCTATTTAACTGCCACTCTAAAGTCACATGTGCACCATAAAGTGCATAGTTCCGAGTCTGCAAAAGCACTTGGCACTTTTGCACCATAAATGACATAAATCTTACCTTTGATTGACCCTTGAATGCCACCCTTTTGTCTCCTAAGCACCATAAAGTGCTTAGTACTAAGTCTTTTAAAGTATGTACTTTTGCACCATAAAGTGCATAAATTTGCCTTTCATTGACCCATCACTTCCACCCTTTTGTCTTATTATCTCATAGTATCAAGGAAGGAAGTTTGCAAAGGGAACAATTCACTGAAATTCACAAGTACATAAAACTATGCACAGTCGCACTAAGTTTGATCCTTTTGATGTTGATGATTTGAAATCAGGTGTTTGTCTTGTTATGTGTGGACTGGTGTAGTCTGTTCACAAGGGAATAAGGTAGATAAGACAATACCATTCATGACTTATGAGACAATACCATTGCATGAACTATGTGTGGACTGGTGTGGTTTTCTGAGACACTTTATAAGCTATGGATAAGACAATACCATTGCCTGAACTCTGTGTACCATTGATATGTCATTTCCACTCTTATACCTATCTACAGTAATTTGGTATTGTTAATGGCAAATTGCATTGCAGTAAAACAATTTGTTTAACTATAAAGCAATTTCTGCAAGCTACTATCAAATTGAACAGCTTTTTTTTCTGCCTTGCTTTATCACTCATAATGAGGACAATAACACTACTGTGTGGCATGAAGCTCCTCCAAACGACCCTGGAAGATTATCATTCATAACATCTATAAAGGATTGACCTTCTAAACAAATATGGAAGAGTACCATTGCTACCCCATCTGAATTCCTCTTCTCAATTTCTTAATCCATTCCTCAAAACATAACAATGGCTGGACATACCGATATGGGCGACCCCATCTGGGAGTTTGCAGCTGCGAAGGAAAAGTGAAACACACTCGTAAGATCAACAAGTTTGTTGATGCGGGAATACCATAGACTTGGTATACGGGTTCCGAAGAGGCAAGCTAAAAGGATGCGAGAACAAATGGATGAGGAAGCGGCTTACGAGGTTCTGGTATACTGGAAAAGCACGCCAAGAGCTTACGAACATGGGCTGACTGACGATCAGATCATTACGACGCACTTCCTTTACATCGATCCGGAGATGTTTTAGCTGTGAAATGGGAGATGAGAGCAGCTCCAAGGCATCTGATGGAGATCTGTGATTGATCTTATACGACAACATCCGGCTATGGTGTACCACCTTTTCGTTTGTCTTATGGTTCTTTCTTTTGATTACTGTTGTTTTCTAATAATTTGGTGTGTGATGTGGTTGTCTTCCACATGGTCAGGACTAGTGTGATGTGTTTCTATTTGAAATAAGGTGTATTAGTGTGACTGTACATAGTTTTATGCACTTATGAATTTCAGCGAGTTGTTCCATTTGCAAACTTCCTTCCTTGATACTCTGAGATAATACGACAAAAGGGTGGAAGTGATGGGTCAATGAAAGGTAAATCTTATTTACTTTATGATAAACATTTTAGAAGACTTGGTACTATGTGCTTCATGGTGCTAAGGAGACGAAGGGGTGGCATTCAAAGGTCAATTAAAGGTAAGTTTTATATGCTTTATGGTACAAAAATGCCAAGTACATTTGCAGATTCATAACTATGTATTTTATGGTGCAGAAGTTTTATATGCTTTATGGTACAAAAATGCCAAGTACATTTGCAGATTCATAACTATGTATTTTATGGTGCAGAAGTGACTTTAGGGTGGCAGTTAAATATGGTCAATATGCACACAATCCTGTAGTAAATAATTTGTTATAGAAGATGACAAGTAGTGGTTTTTTGAAACAATCTCTGAACAAATTTCTGTTCTAACAAAATTTGATATATGGTCATAGAGGTGTGTAAATGTTCACCTGATAAAAGGGACATAAAACATTTACAGGTGTGTAAATGTTCACCTGTTAATAAATTAGGCTTTGTCATAGGTTAACATAGCAAAAGGAGTCCAACAAACAATTAGACTTTGCCATAAATTCCAATAACATTATACATCATAGAAAACTTCATCAATCGTTCAAACTTAATTTTTTGAACTCGTCCAAAACGAGTTGCGCTTTCAGAGACTGAGTACGAACGTGCCGAAGAGCCTTCAATGCAACTTTGTTTAGAGTTTTAAGTGAGTTTATTTGCCTTTAACCAAGCAATGGAGCTGATTTGCCTTCAACCAAACTTGAGCCTTTTGATTCTTTGCCTTGAATCACCCTCAACAGAGCTTAAAGGTCTTCGTTTTTTTCCCGTCAGCAGGTTAAGTGAAAGAAGAAGAAATTGTGCAAGACAAAATGCCCAAATCAAATAGGGGCAATGCTGTAAAATCACGTTCACAACAACCCCACTTAAATGCATTCGTGTAAGGCATAGAAGGGCATTTGGGGAAGTTACACTTTTAGCTATAGTATTTATCACTCAATCATAAAAAGTTTTAAAAAGTAACGTGCGACCTTACAAACTTTTTTTCAACTCATTAAATCATAATTGTTGACTTGTGCATATATAACACCTTAAGAACCCCAAAAAACTACAATACTAATGAACAATGCAGGCGGAATAGAGATCCTTCATATTCTCCTTAATTTTAATCGTAACCGAATACTCAGCAAACAATCAAAACAAATGCATCACCAATTGGCACCTTAACACCTATAAAATGATAAAGTTGACCTTCGAAAACCATCAATAGAAACACTTTTTTTAAATTGTTTTCCACTCTAAGGCACAGCAGTTATCCATCAACTGCTCTCCAAAGAAGAAACACGCAAAAGGGCTTGAGAGATCATTGTGGAAAGGGCTGCTCCCTCTGTGTGTGTGTGTGTGTGTCAGTAAGTGTGTGTTGTATTAATGCATTATGAAATGAAAAGAGAAGCACCGTAAAAAATTAAAGAAAAAGAAGGAAATAGAACACCAGTCCAACCAATGTACAGCTGAGGTATACACTAGATGGCCGGGGGTGGACTTTACAAACATACAAGTATACCTCCTCCCCTCCCTACACATTCCAATGAAGCTCCTACTGCTGTACAAAAGATGAAAGGGGACAATTATAGAACTCGGGAAGAATATTCATCCATTGAAAGACTTGTAAAAGTGCTCTGAAAATAATTTTCTGCATGTGATGCTCCTCATAGATACAACCATTCCTTCCCTTCCACAACGACCAACAGATGATTGTGCGACATGAATTCCACAAGCTTGCTCTCCTGTTTTTCCCCTTCCTTCAACCACAACTAAGGATGACATCCACCAAACTGAATGGCATGGTCCATGGCACATCCAACTTCCTCGGAATGAAATCCCGAACCTACTTTGGAACCTTGCAATGAACCAAGAGATGACATACAGATTCAGCTTCTGATTTGCACATGTAGCACCGGTCTTGGAGCACCCACTTCCTACTAACAAGGTGGTCAATAATTAATATTTCATTCAAAGTTGCTGTCTAAAGAAAGAAAGCTACCTCAGACATAACAGCACCATCCAAGTCAACCTCAGGGGAACATCCTCACTCCATACAACAGTCAAAGATATCGAGGTGAAAAATATTTGACAGAGAATCTTCCTCTACTATCCCAGATCCAGGTTCTTCTACAGCAGAGGTGAAGAGAGAACCCGCTGCTGGCCGAGATTCGAAGGAGAGTCCGAGAGGTTCACCAAGGTTCGAAGAAGAGAGCTCGAGATAGAGAGTTCTAGAGGGGGGACTCGGGAGAGATGCTCTCGGAGAAACGCTCAGGCCGCTGAAGTAGATGATTGGGAATCCACTCAGGTGTGGTGTTATTGTATCCAAAGTGTTTCCTCTAAGCTGATAAAGCCTACAAGTAGTGCGTGAAGAGGAAGTTTCAAAATTTGCAGAGAATGGTACTTGGATTGCATTGATCCCAGAAGAAAGCAGTGGCATCGGATCGGTCCGAACAAGAGAGTATCAAGCTCGAGGAAAGAACCAGTATAGGATCAATCCGAGGAAGAGAACATCGAGCGAACTCAGAGAAAGCGAGCATGGAGCTCAAAGAGGAGACGATGAAATCCGTACTCAAGGGTGAGATGGGGACTCAATAGAGAGTTTGAAAGAGATTCCGAAGCTCAGTCCGTAAGAGGACCCGAGAGGAGTCGAAGAGATCCTCGAGGGTCAAAACGATTTCAAAGGGAAGCGAGCATCGGATCGACTCGAGGGAGAGAACTAGAAAACAGTGAACTTAAGGAGTTCTTAGATAGTCAAGCCTATGGATTTAATATTAAAACATGGGTCTTAGCTCTCTACATCAGGATCTAAAGCAAGATCGATCACTTCGAAAACTTAAAGCCAACCTCGAAAATCAGAGCGATAGTGAGAGAGGAGCACTCGAGATAAAGTTACCTATTGGAGCTCGGGGGAGATGAGCTCGAAGAAAGGATTGAGTCCAAGGGGGAACGAGGTAGCATTGAGCTCGGAAAGAGAACCGACATCGGATCAATCCGAGGAAGAGTGGTCATTTCCAACATTATTCTCAGTTTGCCAGATAGTAAGAACATAACAGAATGACTTAATTTACTCTCCCCTTTTTTATCAACATAATGAGGACATGCCATATGAGTTTTTGCATGCTTTGATGCAATCAACTGGTATAGTATATAAGGGGGATTCATGCAAGGTTGAGTTGGAGAAATCATCCCAAGGGATGCGAGAACTCAAGGCCCGAGACTCCGAGGTGAGAATTCGGGAAACCCGAAGAAGACAAAGAGGGCACCTCAAGGTGGGTCCCATACCTGTCTCTCCAAATCAACTTTGACCTTGACTAATGCTATAAGTAAATCTGAGGAGAAGGGTATGTGTATTTATTTGAAAATGACCAAATCACCCTCCACCTAAACTCATATTACATAAAAGAGCTCCATTTTGTCTCATAAGACAAAGATTATTCCGAGGTCCACTAGTGTTTTCTAAAAATTGAGTTCACCACGATCCGAAATTTCCAACAGAATCGAATCTTACCAATAAAATATCAAACACATACCTGTTGTGAAGAGGGCTATAACCAGAATCTGAAAAATACCTTTTGTTAGAGAAGAGCATAGAATGAACATTCCTCAGCGGAGTCGCCAAAATGTTGATCGTAAAATCGTCAATAATCGTCATTTAAGCACAATTAGGCCGATTGAGCCTCTAATCGCTTGATTTAGTCGGTTTTGAGGTGGATAAGGTCTTCTAGATCCGGGGGCGTTCCAACAGTTTGCCTAAACTGGAAAACTAGCCGTACGGACGGTGCTATGTCGAATCCAACAAGCACAATGTGAAAATAAAATGCAAAGACATACGATTTACGTGGTTCAGCAAAGGTGCCTACATCCACAGATTGTCCTTGGGCATTCATCATTCTCATTCAAATGTACAGATTTACAATGATAGAATATTATAGAACATGAGAATAGGGGAGGAAAGAAGACGAAGCTGAATGGTGGTGATCTTGGGCTTTTGAAGAAGCTCCTCCTCTCTCTCTCTCTATCTTCTGCCTATTTCTTTCTCTATGCTCTCCCTCTATCCTCATAAAGCCTCTGCGTCTCTTTCTCGTCAAGAAGAAAAGTCCCCCCTGAATCAAGTCTCCCCCTCCTTTATCTTGAGAAAAGTTCTCCCTTTATCTTGAGAAAAGATTTGACAAGACAACCTCTTGTCTCATAGAGTAGATAAAGCCAATGAATGCAAGTATGGGACTCATGGATGTGATAGGTGACAAGTGTCATTAAGTCATTGGGCCAATTTGGATTTAAAAATCAACCATCATCAATACCAGAAAAGAACTTTATGATCCCATGCCAAGACCGGGTGAGGACTTTATGATCCGAGGCCGGGAGGTGACTTTATAATCCTATCCCAAGGTCGGATAGTAACTTTATGATCCTATCCCGAGGTCGGATGGCGACTATGATCCCATGCCGAGGATGGATGGAGACTTTATGATCCCATGCTGAAATTGAATAGCAACTTTATGATCCCATGCCAAGGATTGATGACGACTTTATGATCCCATGCCAAGGTCAGATAGTAACTCTGACCCTATCCTAAGGTCAGATGGCAACTTTATGATCCCATGCCGAGGATGGATGGCGACTTTATGATCCATGCCGAAGTCGGATGGCAACTTTATAATCCCATGCCGAGAATGGATGACGACTATATGACCCTATCCCAAGGTCGAATGGCGACTTTATGATCCCATGCTGAGGATGGATGGCGACTTTATGATCCCATGCTGAAGATGGATGACGACTTTATAATTTCATGCCAAGGTCGGATAGTAACTTTATGACCCTATCCTGAGGTCGGATGGCGACTTTATGATCCCATGCCGAGGATGAATGACGATTTAATGACCCTCTCCCAAGGTCGAATGGCGACTTTATGATCCCATGCTGAGGATGGATGGCGACTTTATGATCCCATGCCGAAGATGGATGACTTTATAATCTCATGCCAAGGTCGGATAGTAACTTTATGACCCTATCACATGCTGAGGATGGATGACGACTTTATGATCCCATGCCGAAGATGGATGACTTTATAATCTCATGCCAAGGTCGGATAGTAACTTTATGACCCTATCACATGCCGAAGATGGATGGCGACTTTATAATCTCATGCCAAGGTCGGATAGTAACTTTATGACCCTATCCCGAGGTCGGATGGCGACTTTATGGTCCCATACCGTGGCCAAGTGGCGACGTTATGATCCCACACCAATGTTGAGTGGCAACTTTACGGATCCGCACCGATACTGAGTGACAACTATGATTCCACTATGTATAACTATTTATCTGGGCTCGCCACCTCGAGATAGAGAATTCCTCACTTATATTTTAAGTGGGCTCGCCATCCTGAGGTGGCCAATTCATGCGAAATCATGAAGATTGGCTTATGTTTATCAAATTTCGAATACGATGCCCCGACGCATCGAACTTCATGTACAAGCATTTAAATTTCATGCATCCAATGTTCTGCCGTCATCATCATAGTGCGCTCATGCCCCTTTTTTCTAACACCATGACTGCAGGGGGCTAATGATGATGACTGATTTTTAAATCCAAATAGGCCTAATGACTTAATAACACTTGTTACCAATCACATGCATGGGTCCATACTTGCATTCATTGGCTATATCTACTCTCTTTAATATGATGAGAAAAGAGGTTGTCTTGTCAAGTCTTTTCTCAAAATAAAGGGAGAAGACTTTTCTCAAGATAAAGGAGGGGAGAGACTTGATTCAGGGGGGGACTTTTCTTCTTGAAGAGAAAGAGACACAAAGAACTTCATGAGGATAGAGGGAGAATACAGAGACAGAAATAGGCAGAAAACAGAGAGACAGAGAGAGAGAGGAGGGGCTTCTTCAAAAGCCCAAGATCACCACCATTCAGCTTCTTCTTTCCTCCCCTATTCTCATGTTCTGTCATATTCTATCATTGTAAATCTGTACATTTGAATGAGAAGGACGAATGATGATTCACACTGAAAAGTGTAGTTTTGAGCCGCATTTCTACCCCTTACCTCACATATACTAGACTTTAGTTTCATGTTAATTTCATGTTTTGTCTTGTTTTTTATGTTTATAGGTTTTCAGAGGTCAATATCATCAAATTCTGACTTAGGAAAGCAATTAAAGTACTGAAGGATGGGAGAGGTGGTGCAGCAAAAGAGCAGAATATTGAGGGCTATTATTGGGATAGTAAACATCCGAATGGCAGAAATTATATTTCAAGACTAATTGTAGCCCTTTCAATTATCTGTCCAACACAACTTGACTCACCTCAATCCGATGCATGATGAAAGAGATATCATCAAATTACAGAACTGATCAAAGCACTCCTGCAGTAGCAAAAACCGATTTTGTTGCTAAGGTGTAAAGTGTCCTTATCTCTTATGGCCGACTTCAGCTCCACTTGCATGCGAACTAGGATATTTTTAGGACCCAAATGACCCTTGTAAAGGCCATAAATATGCCCTCACCCCCTTAGTTCAAACACTAACTGAGTTTTTCCTTTCTTAGTTCTAGTTTGTTTTAGATTATAGTTTTCATTTCTTAGTTGTTGTAATTTACATTTCAAGGCTTTTGGTCTTCAATTGCTAAGGTATGTTCTTCATGTTCTTGGCTTAGTTCTTCAAAGTACTTCATTTAATCTAACGTACATTGTCTTTCAATCTCAAATACTTGTTTACTTATTTAAATTGCTTATTAATGGTCGGTTAAACCGCCTTATTATTTACCTTGCTTTATTACTAGCTATCATAGATTAGATTTACTTTGATTTCTATTACAAGTGGCTGGATAATCTGCCTTATTATTACTAATAGTCGGTTATATACCGCTTTACTTAATCGTTTTTTTATGGTTGGTTAAACCGCCTCATTTACTGCTTTATTTACACGTTTTACTTAATAGCTATATTTCAATACTTTCCATAAAATAGCTTTTAAAACTTAAAAAAAACATGATTTTAAATTCTTCATCTCTCCTCTATTAATAAAATTTGAATTTTTAACGGGAGCTTTATACAAGCATACCCCCAGTCCTCGTGGATTCGATACCCTACTCCACTGTACTTGCTAGTATAGTTAATCGGAGAGGTTTTTGATAGCGTTAATCCAACGACGTAAAAACTGCTAATCAAAATGGCAGCAGAATTTAAAATCATGTTTTTTTTAAGTTTTAAAAGCTATTCTATGGAAAGTATTGAAATATAACTATTAAGTAAAGCGAGTAAATAAAGCAGTAAATGAGGCGGTTTAACCAACCATAAAAAAACGATTAAATAAAGCGGTAAATAATAAGGCGGTTTAACCGACCATTAATAAGCAATTTATTGAAGATTAAATTAAATGAAGTACTTTGAAGAACTAAGCCAAGAACATGAAGAACATACCTTAGATATTGAAGATGTGCTTTTGAAGAACTTAGCCAAGAACTTGAAGAACATACCTTAGAAATTGAAGACCAAAAGGCTTGAAATGTAAATTACAACTAAAAAAATGTAAACTATAATCTAAAACAAACTAGAACTAAGAAAAGAAAAACTAAGTTGTGTTTGAACTAAGGAGGTAAGGGCATTTTATAGCCTTTACAAGGGTCATTTGGGTCCTAAAAATATTCTAGTTGGCATGCAAGAAGAGATAAAGTTGGCCATAAGAGATACACTTTACACCTCAGCAGCAAAATCGGTTTTTGCTACTGCAGGAGTGCTTTGATCAGTTCTGTAATTTGATGATATCTCTTTCATCCGACATCGAATTGAGGTGAGTCAAGCTGCGTTGGACAAATAATTGAAAGGGTTACAATTGGTCTTGAAATATAATTTCTGCAATTCAGATGTTTACTATCCCAATAATAGCCCTCAATATTCTGCTCTTCTACCCTTCTGCTCTTCTGTTGCACCACCTCTCCCATCCTTCAGTACTTTAATTGCTTTCCAAAGTCAGAATTTGATGATATCGACCTCTGAAAACATATATACATCAAAAAGGTCTAGTATATGCGAGGTAAGGGGTAGAAATGCGGCTCAAAACTACACTTTTCAGTGTGAATCAAATGCCCAAGGAAAATCCATGGATGTAGGCACTTTTGCTGAATCACATAAATCGTATGTCTTTGCCTTTTATTTTCGCATTGTGCTTATTGGATTCGACATAGCACCGTCCGTACAGTTGACTTTCCGGTTTAGGCGAAGTTGGAACCCCCCGGACCTAGAAGATCTTATCCACCTCAAAGCCAAATAAATCAAGCGATTAGCGGCTCAATCGGCCTAATCGTGCTTAAATGACGATTATTGACGATTTTACGATCAACAGTACTTATGAGACTCCCATGCTAAACCATAGATAAACCCCTTCATAGTTTCCAATCTTTTTGGTCACTGATGTTGGAATCTTTAAAACCAACATGTAATATCTTTTTAATTGGACAATGAGCTTCTAGTATGTGTCAGCTTCCCTCCTTTGAAAAAGTACTAGGTTTTCCAAGTCAAGTCCTTTCTGTCCTTGCAACAACTCAATCCCATAGAGGTTGCTACCTTACAGGAGGCACCTAAGGGAACTCTGAAATAGGTAGTCGTTATAGAGCTAATTCTACAACCCAAAATCAAATGTAGTCCATCCAAGTTGCTTAACATCCCAATCCTTAACGGCTCCCATTTAGAAAAATTTATTTCCATCCCTGAAACTACCTCAAATCACAACAAGATGCACCTTAAAACTCTCAAATGACTATGGGATGGCCAACACAATATCAAGGTGTCATTTGCAAAATGAAGATGGGAGATACTTGGGGACTCCATCAACTACAAAGAATTTATATAAGAGGTCAATCCTAACAGCCTGATGGATGAGCTTATTCAATGCTTCTGCCATAATGATAAATAGGAAAGAGAAAAGGAGGTCCCATTGCCTTGAGCCCCAAGAAGAGTTGAAGAAGCCTGTAGAGACCCAAATAACAAGCACAGATTTGGAGACATTTGAGATGCAAAAATGTATCCAACTCCATCACTCCACACGAAAAAAATTCTTAAAAGATAGGAAAGGACCCAACAGACATTATCATAGACCTTCTCTATGTGAATCTTCTCAATGAGCCCCGCCTTCCCACATCTCAATATAGAGTCATTGCATTCATCATGAAGCACGCACCTTATGTCATATGCCTCCAAACATAAGGTGTAGGAGTAGGACTCATTAGTCAAGCAACTAACTCTCATAATTTGAAAAAATTATTTAATACCCAATTTTTAAGCATACTCAAGCTTTTAACCATGGATTGACACTAGTTAACCTAGCACAGTAAATATGTACTACTAACTTCTATCCATAT
>JAUPMG010112422.1:0-11977 GCA_031762675.1 Pachysandra terminalis | reverse complement strand
ATCTATTTTACAGCTTACAGACCCGACAGCGTGTAAGCTAACCCCCTCATGTAATGACTTTTAATGTGTAGGCATTTGTTTTTGCATTTTTTAATGCATTTGGATGCATTTAGGCCTTAATTAGACATATTTAAAGTCTGGGGCCAAAAATCCATCAAAAACCCATGGTTTCCCCACATTTCCCCATTTTTTCACCATGTCGCCAACATGTCACCGAAGTCATCTGGCGACATGTCTGGAGACATCGACATCGTAAACCTTGGGTCCGATATTTAGTCTATGTGGACAACAAGAGGGGATAATGATCAGATGTAGTCCTTGTTAATATCAGCTGAGATTCAAAGGGAAAATGAGAACCCTAATCGGACGAGACCAAACATCTATCCAATTGACACATAAAGGAGGATCCTGCATACTAGACCAAGTGAAACTAGCACCACCTAAAGGGTAATCAATCAACTCAAGTCTCATACGGGTATCTCGCCACATTAAAGTCCCCTAAAATACAACATGGAAAATCTCCCCGTGTTCTAATCTGCCTCAATTCTCTCCAAAAGGCTTCTCTACTCGAGTATCGATTTGGTCCATATACCCCCATAAGAACTCACGCAAAGTTATCTTTTATCTCCCCGTTAATAGTTCCTTATCGTATTTTTATACAGCTTTTTTGAATGCCTCTGGTTGCTTGAAGAGGGACTTGACATCCATGCTGAAGGTACATCATCGTCCATGTAGTCTAGGCAATGTCTTGAAAGGCAATCTTTATCTGGCTCATAATCCTCTAAATTGATTGGGTATTTTTAACTTGAGTGGCATGACATTCCAATTGTAGCGACTCATTCGGTATTTGGTAAGACCTGGATTAGGTCCAGATCTTTTTCTCTAAGATCCCCTCCTATATGATACTCTACTTCCCAACTGTGCTGTTTCCAGAATGCTGTAGGATCTTTTGAGCAAACCATCTCTTTGAACTTCTTCCTAACATCCTTGATTCTTTTATATTGACCTTTTTCAGTTGTTCACCTATCCGTATCATGGGTTTGAGAATCCACCAGTACTAGTCTGCACAGGACAGTCTGCACCGGTATTGGAGGGAACCGGTCCGGTCCAAGGGATGTGGTACAAAGAAAATTTATAAACTTCATGTCTCGGCTGGAAGGTACTGGTACAACTGGTTCACGAGATGTATGTATGGATGGACTAAAAAAAAGACTAATTCAACTATTCAAGCCCCTTTATCATTTGAGAGAAAGGTGCACACCAAAAGATGCCCGACATGGAAAGATCTCACTCCATCTCAAAGGATTTCTAGGATTTATACTAATTTAGAATGGAGACGGAAGAATTTTTATCAGAGTTCTGATTAATTTTAGAGAAACTTTCCACTGTCTCAAAATTATTGGATGTCCTTAACCTTAGGTCTTGGAGTTTGTCTTTAAGCTTTTGAAAGGGTTTGGCTTCGAAAACACATAGAACTAATATAAAGTTGTATGGATTTCAAAAACGATGGGAGCTAGATCTAAAGAAAGGCTGTTAAAGCACTTAGACAAAGCTAGGTGACATACCAGCCTGTAGTTTAGGCGATTAGGAGGTCACCCGAGTAACAAGCTCGAGCACAATTCGTTTTACATTATTCCCTAAGTGCTCTATAACAAGCTGAACAACAGCATATACAATATTTTCTAGAAAATGATCAATGTGACACATTTACTACCAACATAGCCTAATACTATGAGTAACAAGACATTAGATGTGAGGAACTTAGAATGAGATGAATTTTAATTAAAAATTAGTGAAAGAATTATAAAAACTGATTTGATTAATAAATTATAAAACAGCTAAAAAGTACCCAAGGTTACTTGATTGCCAAGGGAATGCATGCAACTGTAGTTCTTATGGGTCAAAGGAACATATTAATTAATTACATTATTATAACATATTAAAAAGCATGAATAGAACTAATTAAAATAACAAAATTAAAAAAGCACAAAACCCATTATCATAATAACAAAAATCACAAGAGAGATTGAAATTAGGGAAAGGAGGTAGGAGGTTCGTGTATTTAAAAAAAAAGGGAAAAAGTTAACAATAAACTGTGGAGTGTGGACATGAGAGAGAGAGAGAGAGAGAGAGTAGGAAGTATTTATAAAAAATAAAAAAAATAAAAAAAGATCGTTAAATGGTATGGCTAATTGTGAAGAGAGAACGGGCGAAGGCAGTGGGTAGGCTTCCTCTAAAAAAACCTAGAACTCTACGTAAAAGAGATAAATTTTAAGACCATGATGGGGGAGGTTAAAAGAGAGGGCATCACCTGATTGGCTAGGCGCCTATTCTTTCCTTGTCTAGTCAAATGGAGCTGTAATGGGTTTTTATACAAAATAAATGGTTGAGTTAATAGTTATTAAAAAGTTATAATTAAGTAATAAATTCTTACTAATAATTTAATATGTTACTGATTTATAACATAAGTTATAAAGATAAAAATAAATAAAAAATCAAAATTATGCAACTAATTAGGCTAAGTGATTGCCTAGGTGATGCTTGCTAGACAAGGCAAGCATCATCTACCTCCTAAAAAGATCCCAGTTGCCTAGGCGACCGACCCCACCTTTAACAGCACTGATCTAAAGAAATCAAGAAATAGAGGAACTAGAAGTGGAGACATCTGAGTTCCACCCATTACTATGACTAATTGAGGACTAGGAGAAAAGAACTATAGTCAATGTTTTCTTGACCATGGTGAAGCTCCGATGATGTTTTGCCCCCAATGAGGTATTAGCTGTCTACTGGTCAAACTCAGAGTTCAAGTGTAAGAATCATGACATTGGAACATATCATCGAAACTTCAAAAGCAACCTAAGCAAGAAGTAGAATCTGTAAAATAAAACAAGTAGTAATCCTTAGTGGTAATCGAGGCCCCAAGAGGTATGTACGCGATTCTTGGACCATCCATTGGATTTCCAGTAGTGCTCCATCAATCAATCAAGCTAGGTATCCACTACCCTTGAAGAAGATCCTACGGCAAAGAGATACAACTCAGATATATATATATATATATATATATATGCTTCAGAAAGAGGCAATAACAAAAGGAAGAAGATAAAGAAGGTATCCCGATCTTTCAAGGGAAACAAGAGGGATGTCATACAAAAGATTGCAAGAGAAAATGAGTTACTATGGTGAAGAATCAATTTTAGTTTTCCCTCCAATGGTGTAGTTGTTAGTTGGAGCCACCATGACAAACATCATCTTACTACTTGCTCTTGATTTGCCTATCTGTGGTCTGTGAGTATCGAGAAGATGGAAGATAGGTACCAAACTGTATTGGAAATGAAATCCCAAACAATATAAGTATAATAATACCAATAAGAAGTAACTTTTGAACCCTTAGAAGACATCTAACTTGAATATCAAACTGCAACACTCAGCCTTTGCATATAAAGTTTGAAAGACTATGACAGGTACTTGATGATTTTCTATAGGAAGGGGCAAGGTTTACGGTGTCGATGTCGCCAGTCTGCTCTGGCGACATGTAGGCAACATGGAGAAAACTGGGGAAATTTGAGAGAAAAGTGGGAAAATCTTAGGTTTTTGATGATTTTTGGCCCCAAACTTTATATATGTCTAATTAAGGTCTAAATGCATCGAAATACATCAAAAATGCAAAACAAATGCTTACACATTAAAAGTCATTACTTTAGGGGGTCAACTTACACACTGTCAAGTCTGTAAGCTGTAAAAAAAAGATGTTGCATCTAATTAAGATACACTAAAAGTGAATGTAAGTCAATTAAAAGATATATAAAACTAGAAATCAAGTGCCATATCTATGAGGGAGAAGGGAAATATGGGGGAAATGATGGGGAAATCTGGGGAAATGTGTGATTTTTGATGGATTTTCCCCCCAAGTTTTAAACAACCCTAAGTAGTGTCTAAATACATCATAATACATCAAAAAATGCAACAACAAATATCTAACATTTTTTTAATTTTTTTTAAAAAATTCAAAAAAAAAATTTCGTCCATGTCGCCGATATGTTGCCCATATCACCCACATGTCGCCGATGTCACTCATGTCGCCACAAAGCAATTTAGACCCAAGGTTTCATGTCGCCCCTTCGAAAATGGCTATACATTGTAAACACTGGGGATGAGGTGACTTGGATGGTCAATAGGATGAAGAAGGCATCACATGTAGAGCTGTAGGCTCTAGAAAGAGGGAGAAGAATGAACTAAAAGCAACACGTGCGGGACTTTGATTATAATATACAATCATTGTTATAACCTCTTGTGGTTTGATGGTATGAGGTCTTAACTAATGTTTCTTTGAACTGTGATTGAAGATGGATGTTTTATATCTGATTTGTGAGATGATCTGGTTGTGAATGCATGACAGCTAGTTTCTTGTTTCTCCCCTTGCCTTCTCACAATGTAGAGCTCCTTATTAGTTGGTGGCATGACTATGAGCTTGTTGTTGAATTACTTTTTTGGACCCTCCTTGTGCTGGTGCAAATGAAGAAATTATTCACTTTAATGATTTTCTTCCCTTCTTCGACATCGCCTATCCTTCTTCGGCATCGCCTATGTCCAAAATCTTTCACAAACCCAAGATTCCTGTCCTCGTTCAAGTTTTCTCCTCCCAAAATCATCCTTTCTTCTTTGAGATTCCCCCCACTCTTTGGGTATCAGTATGACTTATCTCATGCTGCATACCGAGCACGAGGAGGGGCTAAATAGCAAATACCATTGCACCTCCTTAAAGAGGATATTAAGCATTTACCTTTTCTTTGAAGAGGAAAAGGAATGGCTTATCTTTGTTTGCCAATTCTGGTTATTCATCTGAAACAGCATAGAATGTGTAGTCTGAACTCGTCTTGCTTACATCAGAACTTTGAAACCATCATTAAGACATTGATTACACATTAATTATCTAACTACGTTCTCATCTTTGTTCTATTTAGATTTAATCTATCAGTTTCCTCACTCATCTTGAAACCATGAATGGTTTAGCTTCCTTATACTTGCATATGTTTTAGACATGTAAGAAGATTGGATGACATAAATACATCTTTCTTTCTTTTGTATGTGTTTTTGGATTGGATTAAATAGTCTTCCATTAGTAAATGTATAGTCAGTGGTGGGGGTAGGGAGGGAAATAAGACATTAAAAACAAATAACCAAAGAAATGAATATAAACACGAAGACAAAATTGTGATTCAGTGATATGACTTTTTATATTTTATGAAAGTATTATGTTTAATTATTTAAATAATAGAAGTTCTAGTATGATATGGTTAGAGCTTTTAAAATATGAACAATATTTATATGCTAGCAATACTATAATTGTAGATGTGTACTTCAGAAAGTTCTATTAAGCCTAAGAAAACAGTATGTTCATAGGATAAATGTAGCTTAAATGTACATGTTGAGATGGAGATGTAGAAATCCTAAGAAAGATATGGAATAAATGTATCCAAGATTGTATAAGAATAGCCCAAAACATGATTGAAAAAAGAAAAAGTCAGTTGAGATGATTTGGGCATCTTAAATGACGAGCTATGGCAAAAAAGCTCCAGGTAACATAGAATATTTAAATGGATTTCTGAGACGATACCCTCAACATAGATGCTGCCTCAGCCCCTTGAAAGAACTTTAGTTCTAACGGTATTGTTATGACATAAATATTTAAACGGTTTATTAATCAAAGAACTGAGAATTAAAAATCATATAATTTTTGTAGTAAAAATACCATTTAAAAGGTCATTAAACCTTTAAGAGAAAACAAGTAGTATAGTGAATCACACTCTTATAGCAATCTTGGAGTGCCCCGAAGTTGGCAAGACCAGTTATGTCTACATTTTCATCGACATTGTACCTTTCCACATGCCAAATGTTAGCCCGAAAGACAACTGTTATGTGGCAAAAAGCGGTCCCTTTTTTTCCAAAGTCTTTCTTGCTTTAAAGTTTCAGATCTAAAAGTTTTGTAAAATAAAATTTAAACAATCCAATAACTACCATTTCACATACTAAAACCCTAATGCACCATACAATTATGCTAATATGAGGGTTGTTCATATGGCCTAATCGGGGAATGCCCTTGTCAAACAGATGTATTGGATCGGCCGTGTTTGCCCTTCAAATGGGAGAAAACCCAGTGTCTCGCCAGAAAAGCAAACATGGGTGAAGTAGACTACATAGACTTTACCTAAAAACTGAAAGTTTTCTGCAAAAGAATACAAATAAATAGTCAAAAGGGACAACATGAAAATTAGAAAAATTGGTAACCTGAAAGCTTGCTTGACCTTTTCAAGTAATATAATTATGGTTTTTTTTTTTTTTATCATAATGTAAAATACTTGATAGAGTTGAAGGTATATTTTGTATAGTTTTTTTGGAGCACTGGGTAACTTAGATCTAGTATATGAAATGTGTTTAGAGCATTTTTGTTTTAGAGTTCTAACCACTTTTCCATGGGCAACGTAGATCTATGTTAAATGATATACGTTTAGATCATTTTTTTATTGTTGGAGCATCTCGAGTGTTGAGTTCTAATTTCTTTCCAATGAGCATCATTATGCTAATTGGTATATGTTTAGATCAATTAATTGTTGGAGCATCTTGAGTCTCAGGCTTAAGGACCCATATGGATATTTTAACAATTTTTTGCAAACTTATTTCAGAATTCACAAAAGCTTCTTCCCCATCTAAAAGGAATATAATGAAATGAAATGGAAAAAAATTCTTAAATCAAGCTGATCTTGTGTAGATCTCATAAGGGGGTCAATGCAATTGAGTCTCAATACTTTGGAGCCACACACTGTTAAAATCTTGTGCATAGACATGTCTTCTTCATATATCTTATATTGTGCCTTCAATATTTGGGAGTTTTAGTACTTATTGATCAATAGTTTTTTATCTAATATTTTCTTATGTTTATGTCAGGTTTATGTTGAAGTCTATAGCTGTCCATCTGCTAGGTGTCAGAAGCAAATCATCTGTGACATTTGGTGCGATGTTTCCTGCGGTACTAATCAGACGGTGCCATGTAAACAACACTAAAAAAGGGTGACCGAATACTATTAAAACCCTAACAGACATCAATCTCAAACCGGTTCAGTATATACTGGAACGGCTGTGGATATCTATACGAGTATAGATACACTGAGCTTTTCAGCAAAATTAAAGCATATGAACTAAGCATGCATAGACATTGCTTTACATCCCCACATGCCTTCCACGATGACTTCATGCGGTTGGAATGGAGACGTTTCTGTGAATGAGACGGCCGGTTGACTAGGGTGGGTCATCCCTCCTCTATCATCTATTATTAGGTTGCCAAAGGAAGATAAGTCTCAGTAATGTACTCGAATCGACCCTCGTGGCAAGCTCTAGTTGTGCCACCTGGCAAAATATAGGCAAGAATGAGAATATTTCTGCCTATGAAAGCCATTTTATTTTTCCGTCGTATTCAAGTATGACAGGGTTGATCAACTTGATTTGGAGCTTCAGGATGTCATGTCCACTTTCTTGCTCGTTTAACTGGGTTTCTGTGATTTTGTTTTTTTTTCTTTTTTTAAGTTTTGGTATAAATGTGCTTTCATTAATTTGAATTAATTGATGAAAATGACAAATTTGGAGTTGACATCTAGTGAGATAGATTGATTTGAAGTGCATTGGCCTCATGGAATTGAGAGGGCAGCCAGATATGTCTACTTGGGGGGTGATTATGAGAGGACCCATATCATGCTTTATTGCTTTTTAGCATGCATGAAACGCTTGCTTCGTGGGATACTGCAGGGTATTGTTACGTACCTACCGCTGGTTCAAAAGTCTCTGGATTGAAGGAAACTTATCTGGTTAAGCCCTTTAACATTTAAGACCACATTTAAGATCGTAACAATCACCACGTTTACGTTTTTGTAGCCGACGTTCATGGCAGCGTTCACACTAGCACAATTTATCAACAAGGACTCAATGATATTAAGATCGTAACAATCACCACGCTTCTATAGCCGACAATCATGGTGAGGATCACTCGTGTATAATTTGGTAGCTTCACTCACTTGTCAATATCCAATGACTTGGCATCATGCCCATACACAATCCCAAGGCAATTTAATTCAACCGATATATCACCTCCCTCCATGACTCGAATTAGTGATGTAATGCTAGCTGTGATACCAATTGTTGCGTACCTAACCGTTGTTCTAAAAGTCAATACCAAAATATTTTAATTCAAGCTATACATCACCCCTTCTATGATTCGAATCCGTGATGTAGTGCAATCTTTGATAGTGATTGTTGCATACCCAATCGTTATTCTATAAGTCCCAAGATTGGTGGAAACGTACCTAATCGTTATTCTAAAATCCCAACATTGATGGAAACTAATTTGATTAAGCCCTTAACATTTAAGATCGTAATAGTTATGTCCTTAATTAGTCTGTGTTCTTAGCAACCACAGAGACATTTAAGATCGTAATAGTTATGTCCTTGGTCTGTGTTCTTAGCAACCAGAGAGAGAGAGAGAAAGAGGTCGAAGCAATTATTCAAAGAGTGTGGGGGTCTCTAAGGCAATGTGTGTGTATGTTCATATCCTCGTGAAATTACAAGTAGAGGGGGGACAAAAGCATACAACACGAGACACAATCATGGCTTCCCCTTTATTTCTATCTGTAATGGACGTCAATGGCAGGGAGACATAACACACCACTTCACCTTTTGATGCATCTGAGAGAAGGACCCAACAGGCAACAACCCTTCCTTTGCTTTCAACACCACATTACACGTATAAAAAACGCCCACACACACATACACAAAGAGACACGGTACAAGTCAAAATAAATAAATAATTCCGCAAAAATAAAAACAAGCCCATATAGCACTAGCTGTCCATATGACTGGTCCAAACCCCCTCTTAACTGTGTATTTTGGAAGCTGTGGTCATCCCTAAGCGTCAACACTGTTTACAAAAACCTATTTGCCTATGTGTTTTTTTTATCTTTCTCAACTTCTACATAAATGTGTTCCCCACCTTACCTTCTCTCCTCTCTCTAAGTCTTTCAAGATTCACAAGCAAATGGAAAGTTCAAAGGAAAAGTAAAGAGAGAAAAATCCCATAAAAAATGAAATCTCAAGGATGCCCCCCCTCCCTCCATATGGTTGCAATCATCTTCTAAAAAAGAGAGTGATACTTTGTGCGTACTTTGTGGTCAAGCGGGTGTTCGTGCCCCGGGTCCCACTGTCTACCCGAACCGGCGACATGAAAAGATGGGCAGAAAGGTACCCTTTCATTCAATGAACCACCCATTTGGATTGGACATGAACTCTTTGGTCTAAATCACTGTAGCTAGCCAAATGTATCTGATATATTAAGGAATAAACCAATAAGAACACCCCAAAGGAAAAATCTCTCTTAGCTTGTGTGCTTAGTGATGTAGGTATGTGACTTGGAAATCACAAGACCCCATTAATTCTCTCTTTCTCTCTCTCTTTTAATATCTACAATGACTTGTTGTTAGCTTTAAATTAATGATATTCTCTCTTAAACAATCAGTGTTTGTGTTTGGGCCACAATCTAACTGTTAGCACCAGTTCCTTCCAATAACTAGCCTGGAGAGAAGTGTGTGCCAACCAGATTCTAGCTTGTGATTTGTGGCCAAAGCCAAAGTCATCCATTAGATTTGTTCTTCTTTCTTATTCCACTAATCATGTTTTTGTTCAATGATGTTTTGCTTAGAAAGTATACATGCACCACAAAGGACTTCAATATCCTTTTACTGCTACCATGGCAGAAACAGTGACTTTTAACCTAATATTATTTGTTATCAGGTTGTAGTATGCTCCACAGACATAACAAAACACAATTATTGGAACGATAAACCCAACTCTAAACAGATTCTTCAAACCCTAATCATCTCTTAAAAAGGTTATCGACAAGTCTAATTCTGTCGTGCCGGTCGAAAAGTAAGTTTAGAAGCTGAATCCAGCTGTTTAATTAAATCCAGTTGAACTCATCTACACACAATTTTTACCCTTATATTTTTCTTATCTTTCACACACACACAAAATATTAGGTTTGAATTTAGATAAAGTAAGCTTTGCACTTCATGATCTTATCTTGGAACAAATGTTTTGTTAGGAACACTAGAAAAAGCAAGCTTTTTAAAACTTTTTAGGTTAAATCACTAAAGTACTATTTAGTTGCAGAAGAAGATGTAATAGTACTCTCATGATATTGGATATTTAGACAGTTGAACTCATCTATATATAATTTTTAACCTTATCTTTTTCTTATCTTTTTCACAAAAAAAAAAACCAGGTTTGAATTTAGATAAAGTTAGCTTTGTACTTCATGATGATCTTATCTTGTACCAAATTTTATGTTCTTAGGAATACTAGAAAAGGCAAGCTCTTTAAACTTTTTAATTGGATTAAATCATGATATTGGATATTTAGACAAGTCACATGTCTAACAGAATGAAGAGACATATACAAAATGACTGCATGAGCTCACCCTAGCTAGCTAGCTACCTAGCTATAGGTAGTCACAGGGGCATGAACATAAAATAATTCTGGATTGTTCTACAATAAGGGGTAAGGTAAGGTTGATTGCAGAGGCATGAACAGTAGCCCTAGCATGTTAGGGCATTTGACCGACAAGAGTGAAGTAGCAGTAAGTGGATAGAGACCTGTACCAACGTCTATAATCACCAGGTACAGGCAGGAGCAAGAAAAGAAGGAAAGAAAGATAAAAAATAAAAAATAAAAAATTGGAAAAGTAAAGTCTCCCCATCCCTCAAGATGGGTTCATATCATTGTCCATGAAAGTGAAAACAAAGATAAAATAAAAGGGGAAGGAGATAACAAAGAAACTCGTTCAGAGGCTGTAGTCATACGTCGTCGGCAACATTTTATCCAAACAAGAGAGAAAGAAAGTAACAGACAAAAAGACTTGAATCCCTCCACGAGTGATGTATGAATCTTCTTCTTCTTCTTCAATCAAACACCAAATGAATGCAACAACAGCTTTGAAACATCACATCAGTAAATGGGTATTGACGTATATTATCTGCAGTGCATGACCATTATAACATCCATAAAGCCAGATAGATAGATAGACTTGTTGCCTCGTTAAAAAAAAAAAGAAAAAAGAAGCATGCATGCATGGCCATGTCCGGAAGATGGCACTGGTCAGATGATGTTGCTGCTGATGTTGATGTTGATGTTGATGATGATGATGGTATCTTTATGACTGTGATCGACGTAGACATACATGTGAATATGCAAGAAGCTTGTGTGTGTATTATTAGTGGGCTCTAACTTAAAAAACAAAAAAAAAAATTTAATTTTTTATCATGACAGATACTTAGATTTATTAGCATTGAGAATCCCATTGTCCCTGCTTTTAAGAAGTTTCAGAACTCCCTAGAAATTAAATGGCTTCTTCACCCAAGAAAGGATAAAAAGATTCCTGCAATTATACAACAAGGTTGGATTGTATAAACAATCAAATAGGGTGTTCCAACTCCATGATTGCATGGATTGAAAGCTTAGCTTTTTCATTCTTTGATCTTCTTTTATTTATTTTTTTTATTTTTTTATTTTTGGTGGGGTTTTGGTAAGCAATGGTTTTAGCTTAAACAGCATCTAAAATCCATGATTTTATCTTATTCAAAGATATATGAAATGAAACAGTACTACAAGCCCCAAAGCCTCTTGCACTGTTAAAGAAAGTCACTGAATAGTTTAAGAGCCTCGACCAGACCCAGTTCGAGGCTAATTTGACTGACATTTCATTTGATAAGTTGGACACACCTTGTTGATTTGGACCATTGTTACCAAAATGTGAAACGTTAAAAAAACAGAACTGAAAAATAACGGGTTTAATACGATTTTAATTTTAAAAAACGTAGTCAAAAAAATGGTCAAATAAACGGAAACGTAAAAAATATGTTTAATAAATAATTCGTGTTTA
>JAUPMG010112411.1:0-11977 GCA_031762675.1 Pachysandra terminalis | reverse complement strand
AAACTAAACCCGGTGAGACAGATCAGTTTTATGTACATCAAACAATATTTTAAACTTTTCTCTATATCGAACATTAATTTGGTAGCATTCAACAAGTTCCAAGTCTCATAAATCATGGAAAGCATCAACAATATTTTGACCTGGGTTATAGATAATCACAGTTTCAATAATAGCAATCAACGGCAAAGAGTGGTGGGCACATATTTGCCATTGATTTGAAGTGTAGTTCATGTAGAGGGTACATATTCAAGTTCATTTGAACATTTGTACTTTTTTTAATGCTAGTTAGTTCATTTGAGCTTTAGTGTATATGAAGATTCCCAATAACAGATTTTTTTCTTTTTATTCCCCAATAACAAACTTTCTCAAGAATGGATGCTTCCCAAATAGCAAACTGTAGCCTAAGCATCCGCAATATTATGGCCTGGCACATATCTAATCACAGTTCCAATGTATAAACTGCTAATTCTACTGTGTGGTTCAAATAGATAAGTAGCTTCAAGATACTTTGAACTTTGGCATATATGAAAATTCCCAAATAACAAAACTTTGTTTTCTTGTTCTCCAATAACAAACTTTGTCAAAAATGCATACTCTCCAATTAGTAACTTGTAGCATTAGAGAGCAGCTTCAAGAGTTAATATATGAGGTGCAGATCATGGTGCCGGAAGCAAGGTTTCAAGTATCAGCCAATACCAATATGTATCGGTATTGCAGGAGTCCAATACAAGAACCCAGTACATTTTATATATATATATATATATTGTATATCAATAAATTTTGGACAAGTTTTATACAAATTAGTAATACATTATAGTCATGAGGGACCCCATTTTTTGACTAAAATCCCAATCAAGCTCCAAACCCTTTGAAACCTCACACCCCTGGTCATTTTGAATGTTCTCTTTGAGTTTTAGAAGAAATACACATGTTGGGGTTTGTCTCGATTCTTCGTGGGTCCAAAAAATGTAATTCTAAGAAACTTCGACTACAAAAAATTGAATTCTCGTCCTTAATGGTTTAGGAGTGGTTCTGAGTTTCATATGGGAATACAATTTTGGAGATGGAAAAATTATAGAGGAGGTGTTATTTTTTGGGCCTAAATTATAAAAAAACATTTGGAAAAATCACAAGTCAAAGGATTACTTTTCAAGAATAGTTGAGATGAAGGCAATAATTATTATAACAATCTGCAAGCTTATTTTTTATTTTACCCTTTTTAGGATCATCAGATCTTCTCTTTACTATTACCCACTCAAATGACCTCATTCCAAGCCATTCTTAATGCAAATCATTTGAACAACTGGTTTTCGGTTAAAAAATTTCTCTTTACTATTAACCAAAGTGCCATGCAACTGCTTTGGACCACCCTATTGCAAGTTCTTTTTTTGTACCAAAAGGAAAAACACTTAAACATCCGTATTCCTGCCCACTGGAGTTGTGCTACCACACAGGCATTATGTGGAAGTCGTATAATCGCATATTCGACTATACAATATCATGTGTGGTAGCACAACTAGCACAATAGAAAGGGATAACATTGCACTAGTTGCATATACAATTTTCTCATTCAAACAAAAGTACTAATTTTAATCATCTTCATTGATACTCAAATTTTGAGCGTATCTAGAGATTTAAATAGTACCCAATCGAACAAAAAATCCATCTATAAAGTTGGACATGGATTTAAAAATGTCAGACATGCACCACATACCCATAACTATTTCATGACATGTCAGAGGCAAATAAGATAGGTATAATGTCATAAGAGGGACATCAAGGAACATTTCAGAGATCCATCAAGGATGTGAATATCAGTCCATAGTATAAAGATTCAAATGAATTTCACATGTGCTTGATGATTTTTGTAAAACAATTCTGTCGTATTATTGCAGAAAGGACTCTAATGCTATTCATTACGATATGATAGACAGGCGTTGAGATTTTTACACAACATAGAGTGCGTTGAGGAGTAATTTTTGGTTCAAAACTTTTGTAAATCATTTGTGGTTTATGATTAAAAAAAAAAAGAAGGCATTTCATAAATAATCGAAAGAAAGTTATATTCATTTTTCTTCTGAAGATAATATATTAAGTCAATTTTTCACTCCACCGCATGGACTTAAAAAAAAAAAAAAAGAAGGCATTTCATAAATAATCGAAATAAAGTTATATTCATCTTTCTTCTAAGATAATATATTAAAACATGTCAATTTTTCACTCCACCACATGAACTAATGAAATTAGGCATCTTCCTCTAAATATAATATCAAATCACAGTGAAGATATGTTCTCTTCTCAACAAGTGATCAAATATCATCACTTCGACAAATAAAAAGTTTATCCAATACGATAACATGGAACATTAGTTGTATGAAACCTCACATACTGATTATATCCAAGTGAATCATAATGGTAATGGACACCACAGAGTAAACATGCTTTTAAGGTTTGAATGACCAACTACTCTAAATAAAACGTCCAAAGCAACCGTTTGAACATTTAAATTATCACTATCTACGTGTATTTTTAATTACCCAGATCTGAAGGAATCCCAAAAGCTAGCCTTCAAAGGGCAAATCTTTAGCTTTCTCCCCGCTGCAAAAATAAAATTAAGGATGATATAACTAGTAGTGTACAGATTTGTCTGATTGTTTATTCCTCCATAACAAAATTCAGATAATGAAATACAACAGGAGGTCAACTTTAAGTAGAAATAAGCAGAGGCAATCCATAAGGATGAAAATGCTTCTTATAATTTTCCATCCTGATGACCATCAAAATAATAAATAAATAACAAGGAGAAATATATGATGCACCCAGCTGCACTGTACACTATAGATCCGCCCATCCTATACCGTCCTATATTAATCCAACTAATCATGTAGATCCATCATTCATGGGCAAGTCCCTCATTTCTAGGCATAAATAACAAATGTTATATATATTAGCAAATGAAAAAAAAAAGGAAAATACCTACGAAGGAATACAAACCCTCCATACATGGAAGAAATAAAACACAGTATGCAAGATGATGGACTTGGACAAACATGTCAGCTTCTGAATGCATAACCAGAGAAAGCAATATCTACAATATCAAATTTTGCATCACCTACCCATTCAAAGCCCACAAAATTGTGGCTCATGAATTACATCCCACAACTAGCCTAGTACCAAAAATCCTAACTTGGGCTAAAGAAAAGTTTTCCCACCTTCTCTTTCTATCTCATAGCATGTGTCCTATATGAGATCTTACAATATATTCACCAAGCTCCCATTAAAATAAGCTTTGACTAACCTTCTTCACTCTTCTTCCTTAATGAAGAAATCTGAATGGACCATCTCCAAAAAGGGCTGTAACCAATCCGAAGCTAAAAATTGGATTGCTAAGAGAAATAAAAACAACATTCGTCAGGCAGTACCAATTGACAAGCTAAAATATAACTTTCCCGATAATCCTCGAAAGAAGTGGCTCTCCGAAACAATCATGATCAATGACTTGAAAAATGTCGCACATTAAGTAATAACTTCATACTCAACAGGAAAATCGTAGATAGACCGCATCTCATACTAGTGGTCCAAAAACAAAAGACAAAGGACCAGGAGTTCGAATAAAGAAAAGAAAGAAGAAGAAACAAGAGCGCGATACGAGAGTGTCCACACAAACAAGCAGGAAACTTAGAGTCAAGACATGACCAGACCCAAATCTCCTGAGACCATAGAGACCCTGCTAGCACCTCTCCTCGCAAGGTTAGCCAACAGCTGATCAATCACCCTAGGTGCCGCAAGAAACGAGAAAGTCCGCCCTCTAACCAAAAACCTCCCCAAACGAACCAAATGAGAGACCCTCAGCTACATGACTCGGGCCTCTCTAGCCAATCAACAACGAGGGAAGTGCCACACACAATATCCCAATATCCAGAAAACCTTGTGTACAACCAAACCTCAAGCCCGTCACAATAGTTACCAACTCGGTCCGCACAACTTCAGTCCAAACCGCCGGGCCAGAAAACACAAAGATAGGTCTATCATCCTGATCCCTGAACACGCCACCAATCCCGGAAGGATTAGATGTGGCAGGGGAAAAAGCCGCAAAGGGCAGCTTTACCCAGTCAACCAGAAGTGGGGCATGATGCAGCTGGCGGACCCGAGGGAAACTAGCAAACAAGGAGATCGAGTGCCACTCACGCACCATGTCAGTAGCAGACAAACCAGAGAATTGGTCCTGAACCGAGGCCCAGGAGGCAACAAAGGGCAAGATCCCCTAAGTAACATGCGAGGACGAAGCCTCTACGTCCTGAAAAATCCTCTGGTTCCGCTCTCTCCACACAAACCACGACAGAGCCTGAAAAACCATCATAAACAGAATCCTGCCCCTCTCTGCAAGGCCGGGAAAACTCCACTGCTGAAGTAACTGACAAATACTCCCTAGAAACACCCACGCCCTCCCGATGGAGCGAATGAAAAAGCCACAAATCTCTTAGACAAAAGGGCAGTGAATGAAAATATGACCTAGGGACTCCTTCGCCGCTCTGCACAAGAAACACATGTTAGGAGAAAGGGCCATAAACCTCCTCTTACGTTGGAGCATATCCGTAGTGTTGATCTGGTAGAGTAAAGCGGTCCAAGTGAATGCTTTGACTCTGGGAGAGAGTGGGACAGGCGGGGACCACAAGGAATAAGTCTGAAAAGAAGTCGGGGGCCCACCCGGTCCGGATGAAACTGACTGAAGAAAGAACGACAAGAAAAGACACCAGCGAGATCAGGAGTTCAGATCCTCCTGTCCCCCCACTTAGAATCAACAACCACCTCCCCGACAGCCGTGAACAAAGAGCACAACTCAGCACAATCCGCCTCCCTCGCGGATCTACGAAGAGGGAGGTTCCAAACTAGACCAGACTCAGACCAAGAAAGAACCTCGCAAACCAAAGAAGATTGACAAGAAGCTAACCTATAAATCCTCGAAAAACGAGAACATAAAGGCACATCTCCGATCCAAAGGTCCCTCCAAAAAAACACAGACGAACCATCCCCAACAGACCATCGAACCAGAGGCAAGAAAGAAAGGGCCAAAGAAACGATATACTTCCACGGACTGCCCGGATAAGTCCGCGCCGACAGACTCATATCCCTGCCATTCTGCTGAACACCGTACTTACTAACAATAATCTTGCACCATAAATGATTCTGCTCGTTGAAGAACCGCCATAGCCACTTGGCAAGAAGCGAAGAGTTTCTGGCCACAGTATTTCCCAGGTTTAAGCCTCCCTGCTCCCTCTCCCGACAAACAATGTCCTATCTAACCAAATGGTCTCTCTTACCACCATTACCCTCCCACAAAAACGTACGATGAACTTTCTCGATATGAGAAGTCACCGCCCTAGGAATACAGAAGACTGACATATAATAAATCGGGAGGTTGTCCAGTGAGGCCTGAATAAGGGTGATTCTGCCTTCCAAAGACAAGTACTGTCTCTTCCACGCAGCCACCCGTTTCTCAATCCTCTCGAAGACCGGATCCCAAAAGGCCAAAGACCGAGGGTTACCACCTAATGGTAAACCCAGATAGGTCATAGGCTACACACCGGTGCCACACCCAAAAACCCCTGCACACTCAGCCACCACCGTGTCCTCAAACTGAATCCCAGAAATGGTCGACTTCTCCAATTTCCAAATTAACCTTCAAACCCGAAACCATCTCAAAACATCTTAGGACACATTTAACTCCCCGGATCTGGGATACCTCAGAATCTACAAAAATAATGGTATCATATGCAAACTGGAGATGAGAAACCCCAACCTCCTCCCTACCCACACGAAAACCTTTAATAGTACCCCGCTGCTCAGCAACCTCCATAAACCTACTCAAAACATCCCCCCACTAAAGAAAACATGAAAGGAGATAACGGATCACCCTGTCTAAGACCCCTGGAAGACGATATAAAACTGCGAACCTCCACCCCCCCATTCACTAGGAAGGAGAATCCCACGTTTCTAAGACATCCCGCAATCCACCTACGCCCACACACACCAAAGCCTTTCCATTCCAGAATATGATCTACAATGGCAGTTGAGTTGATAACATGTCTGCTAAAGTAACACTGTGCAATCATCTTCACCTCAAAACTAACATCCAAATATGGTAAAGATGTGACAGCATTAAACGTTACCACTCGAAATTCTATATAACTGCATCATCTACAACAGTATATCAATCCGGGTGTGTAGCAAATATCTCTGCAAAGGAATAAAAATATTAATATATATATATACTTTCCGAGAATCTCAATGAACTAGAAGTCCAAGTAGCAAATAAGAAGAGAAGAGTCTCGAATAACATCCGGAGCTGGTCAATTATGTGCTCATATGAACATACAAGAACAGTGAAATTGCAAAATGATGAGTAGCATGTTATGTATTCCCCGACCATATATGAAAATAAACATATAACTGCGATAAATATCATGTAAGAACTTGTGCTAAATACAACTGGTACACTGAATTGATCAATTTGAAAGTTCAAAACATGTTGATGATGAACTGACCTTCCACAAGCCGAGAGTTCGGATTATAAGGAAACAATGACTGATTTGGTAACTGAAAATAGCAAAGATTAGAATGAACAGGGCATCTGCATCAAATTAAACTCAAATGTGTTAGAACTAAACAACAAAACCAATATGATTAACAAAACAACATATGATGCTGATATTTTGATGATTATTTTTCATTTTTCAGGGTTCTGTTCAACGAATTCAGCTTGATGTCGTCATTAAGGGATAAACTGTAAACCCTAACTATTAAACATGTTACGACAAACGAGAGAGAAAGAAAAATCCAAACAAGAAAAAATTCTGAAGTCAGAAACAGTTCGACAGTTTCCTGAAATATATTCGCTTAATTTAAATACATCTTTCCACCATTGATGGCTACATGAGCTGAAATATCACAAGGAAGATAAAAGCAAAGCAGTAAGAGAACTCAGAGATTTTGTCATCGTAGCGAAGTGCTTACACGGGAGGATGCGCAGCAACTGTGTAGGTTTGCATTTTCTGGCCTAAAAGATTACTCGATCGAGCCGTTCTGTGTTTGTGGATTGGTTTTTTCTTGAAGAATATTGACTTGTCGCTTCGTTTCGACTTCAGATAGGAGCCGCGACCACAGCAAACGCCTTACAAACGTTTGATCTGCTAACTCCCTGAGTAGCTTTCCTCACAAATGTTTGGTAAGCGGATCGGATCGGACCATACTAGCTAGGGGGTGCCCAACGGACCTTATCGTGTCAACCGGGTCCATCGGTCGGCACGACACAGCACAGGCCGACAATAATCGGAACGGATCGTTCCATGCCATGCCTAATTTCGGGCTCTCGGACTGAGCACGAGACATGATTATTATCGTGTTAAAACGGCCAGTGCTTTTGCTCGTTGTCTATCCAAAACCCAATCGGGCCCTGTGCTCAATCGTGTCTGGTCGGATCGTGCCGTATTGTAAGTCATGGACTAAGGCCCGAAACGACACTTTAAACCTCATTGTGTCATGTTGTGTTTGGGCAAGGGCTGGCACGTGCGGCCTTGCCCATTTGTGCATCCTAACATTGATGATGAGTCGATTTGAAAATTAATTTAATCCAATGATAATATGATATCTGACAGTTATGTATAGTTGCAATTATGAATATCCCTTCGAAAGTCCATTCTCAGTGGGAGAATATTTCCAAAATAGTATATTTCGAAAGCCCATTTCGAGAGAAGGTTCAAACTATATTCTTAAAAGAAAACCTTCAAAATATCCAACAATTATAGCATTTATAGGTTAGCCACATTGAGAGGGCCAATTCGTCATCACATGTAATATCTCACATGAGGTTATCATCATAATGTTATTTCGATGTTGTATTTTGAAAATAGTATTTGTTAGGTATTTCGAGACGATATCTCAAAATGATCAACTTATTATTATCCCAGTCATATTTTGAATCACTTTCGGGATAATCATATAAATAACACGAAATCAACTTTTGAGATAGTTACTCGAAATGATCATTATGAAAAATATAATGTTATGAATTATAAGGGAACATTCTCATTCTCTAATATCTATTATTTCTCGAAACTAGTGAGTTCGAAGTTATTCGTTTAAAGCATATGGGGAAATAAACACTAAACGTTCAGGAATAGAGGGTCAGAGAGACAAGTCCTATCAAGATTCTCGAAGATCTTTTAGCATTTAAAAAACTTGAATCATTACAAAACAGTAACGTATCATTAACTTTATAACGTCATATTCATTACTAATCCGAACGTTTTGAAAATATTTATTGAAACGTTGTATATTGAATTAGATTGGATATTTTGGATATTGAATATTCAAATCAAAACGCCTGTTCAGTCAAACGTTTTCAATCCGTTTGTGAAACATTACAAACGGTTAAGTAACCAGTTTGAGGCTATAAAAGGGCAATGACACATCAGACAGAGGGATTGAATTTCTGAATATTTGAGATTCTCTAAGAATTGCCGAGTATTTGTTTAAGAAATCCTCTTTTTTGAAATCAGTATAAGTTCTGTGGTGTCTTTTTGAGCATTTCTAACTGATCTTACCTATTTTCTTCTTTACTATCATCCTCCAAAATGAAACATTTTGCTGGAACGGTTTTTTTTAATTTAGGTTAGTGAAAGCAAATATTCGAATTTATTGTTGTGCAAATTAATTTGACTAATTGACATTTTAGGTCATTTACCAATTTGTACATCACCAATACTAGTCCAACAACATTTTTTTTATTATTTTATATTATCCACAATATAAATGCTCATTCATATTTTTCTTGTTATCATTTTAAGCACAAAACAAAGTCGAAGAATTCTACTATGCCAACCTCGGCATAATACCCGATTGGTTGTTGTTAACGATTGAGATTTTAAACCAAAAAAATGATAGCTGTAGATGAAGTTCTCCGCTATGCCAACCTTGGCATAATACCGATTGGTTGTTGTTAACGTTTGAAATTTTAACAAATGTTGACACCGTAGACTAACTCAACAAATCTTGGGGACCAATTAATGCCATATAAGAGCGACTGTTTTATAATCATTTGTTACTGAAGATCGTCTGCATCGAAAATCATCCACCGATGCATGCATCGGCACCATCTGTCACGTTGGATCTGGACGATCAAACTTGTGCCAAATTTGATTGGTTGGTCCCAAAATAACTAAAGTTTCTAACTTTGCATTTCTAGAAATCAAGCTCATTGGTTATACTGGATCTACTAAGTCAAATTTGATTGCATGTTCTAGTTGGTCTTGAAATAACCAAAGTTTAAATTTTGTCAGTAATTATAGGATAAATTACATTTTTATCCTTTGAGGTTTGTATCACTTGCATTTAGAACCCCTGAGGTTTTTGAAACTACATTGACCTCCTTTAAATCAAACCTCAAGGGGTTACGGACTGATTTACCCCTAATAAAATTACTCATCTCAAATCCATCACCCCCACTCCCACCACTATCACCCACCACCACCACCACCACCACCCACCACAACCACCACCACCAACCTTAGTTATAAAAAAATAAAAAATCTAATAAATTATCAAAATCTTGAATCTAATTAGTTATAAAAATCTTACTAACAAATTAAAGAATCTAACTAATAAAAGAAATCAAAAACTTAAATATTAAAATCTATAATCTAATAGATTTAAAGAATCCAACTAAGTAAAGAAATTATAAAAATATGATTCTAACTAATTATAAAAATTATATTCTAATTAAGAATGTTACTAGACCCGGATGACAATGGGACATTACGAGTGGGGCGAGTGCTTGTTAGCAAAGTGAAGCAGCTTATGGGCCGACTGACCAAGATAGGCTTGGCGTGCGAGATTCAGAACGAGTCGTATCTTGTCGTGATATCGTGTTGGGTGTGCTTGTGAGTTGGTTTGGCTTTCAGATGGTTCAGGTTAGTCTCAACTTGAGAAAAGTTGGGGTGCTGCACAGTCGTTCTGCTACAACAAAAAGTATGGATGCTACAGTTGAAAAATAGTCTTATCCTAACAATATTAAGATAATTTTATTTTATTTTTAATTTTTATATAATATTAGAGTAATCTTTACATGGCAAGTTTAGAATAAAAGATAAGTTCAAGATTCTAATTAGTTGAAAAAGAAATTTTTTATAATAAAAAATCTAATGAATTTTATTAAAAATATAATAACTAGATTATAACAACTAGGATGTCATATGTTGATTTTTTTTATTATTTATAACTAAAATGTGTTGATATATTTTTAGTATTTGTATCTATGAAGTTAATTTTACTTTAAAAATTATATATACTAATATCCTTTTATTTTATTTATACTCTTATCCTAATGATATTAGGATAATGTTATTTTATTTTTATTTATAGATAATATTGAGGTAATCTTTACAAGACAAGTTTAAAATAAAAGATAAGTTCAATATTCTAATTAGTTAATAATTTTTATATAATCAATAATTTAACAATTTTTTTTAAAATACAATAATTAGCGTGTGACACCTAGGCTGCCATGTGTTAATTTTCTATTATTTATAAATAAAATGTGTTAATATATTTTAAATATTTCAATTCATGAAGTTAATTTTACTTTAAAATTTATATATAATAATATCCTTTAGGGAGATCTAATATATTTTTTATATAGTTAAAAGTGATAATAAATAAATTTAAACAAAAGATTAGATAATATATTTTTTTTTATTATTTTTCATATTTTTTAATGGAGAAGTTACTAAGAAAATAATATATGAACTATTATATAATTTTAAAGATTATATTTTTTTGTATTATAATTTTAAATACAACATGTATTATAAGATCAACCTTCATGTGCAACGCACGTGTACTTTTGCAACGTGTGTAAAAGCAATGAAGACATCCAATTTTGGTTAGTTTACTTGAATCCTCTTCCAATGAGTGGCAATCAACCTTTAGAAATCCCTAGGATACACTGATAAGATCAAAATATTTAAATTCTACCATGATAAGGGCCCATTTGGTCAAATATGTCAATAATGAGTTTTCTATTAATTGGCATTTTAATTAAATGAAAACCCATAATTTTGTATAGCCCAACTCATATAGTCCAAACACTTTAGCCAGCTGAATCCACAATCTAAGTCCATTAAAATAAGCCCAATCCACATAGTCCAAATAATTGGCCCAACAAGAACACAAAAAGAGAAACCCAATCCACCTCATCACACATATCCTAAGCCTTTCACACTTTTGATATTCTTCTTATGACCCAAGAAAGAAGTGGTGTGCATTCTAAGTTGGGATTAACATTGATATTTGGTCTTTGACCCATCAATTCACACAACCATCCCAAATTTTTCATCCATTTAGTATCATCTTTTGAGGTTCAAATCTATAATGGGAGAAATTTTGGTCAATGACCCTTGACCAACGGTTTTTTACCACCTATGTCATCTACCCATATAAATTCTCCTCACCTAACCCCTTGACATTTGCACTTTTATCCTTAACTTTTTCATCATTTAAAGTGTAAATCCATAAAAGACAAAGTTATTATGGAACTTTATCCCACCCAAAAGACCAAATTACCTTTTTTAAAATCCAAAAAGTAACCAAGACCTTCATCTTTATCCTATAAATACTTGTTATGGAACCTTATCTCACCCAAAAGACCAAACTACCATTTTCAAAATCCCAAAAGTAACCAAGACCTTCACCCTTAGCCTATAAATACCCCATCTCTTCACCCATCTCAACACACCTTCAAGCTTTCTCTTAGGCCTTAGAAAAACTCTCTCTTTCTCTTTAGATGTTCCTAATAGTTTAGAACCCAAGCTTGCCAACCCACAATTGAAGAGAAGAAGGATTCAAGTGAAGTCATTCAACAAAGTTCTATAATTCAAGCATTAAAGAGGTAATTCTTACCTTATGAAGTTATGTTTTAATG
>JAUPMG010112400.1:0-11977 GCA_031762675.1 Pachysandra terminalis | reverse complement strand
TAATTAATCTACACCTTTGATTTTAAAAATACTAGCAATCCTAGTACAACACAAACTTTATCTAAATCCTGTTTTATATAAACTAGGACTTGTTTAATTCTTATGTTTTATTGTCTTTTAATCCTAACCGTTTATTAAGTTTAATTGTTCCAGTGAAATCTCAGCCATTAGATTAATTTTGAGGTTATGATTGTGTGTGATGCACAGTAGGAAGTCTATTGTGCTCCCACCAATCACAATTGGTCAAAGTCAATTAATTAGCTATTACTAAAAATTTTAAATTGGTCCTCAATTTTTAACTAATTACACATTAAAATTATTATTAATTACACTAAACTCCCCTAAATGACTTGGGTTATTACACTCTCACTCTCTCTGTGGTCACTAACCCTCAATCTAAAGTTCAAAGAATAATGTATCTGCAGCCACATTAATCTCATCTCTCTGGAAGGAAAGTTAGGATCACACTCCACCATCTAAACCGATAGGACTCCCTCACCCATGTAGGGCTCAAGACACTAAATCGCCTAGTCCCCCTCCACATTTCTACTAATTAAAAGAACATGCAATAAATCAAAGGAAAATCAAGGTATGTCATCACACAGCAATCAACACACAGTTTCAATTTCTAGCTTCTATGTTTTTTCTTCTTCCTAACTTCATACCTCTATGTGACGCCTAGGTTCTCCAAACTCCTAACAATCTTACTATGAAAAAACCTTATGCTCTGACACCAATCTGTTACACCCTGGATCCCGTGACACAAATCCCAATGTTGGAATGCACAGATCACGAGGTGAGGCCTTCGGGATCCACATCTAGACCGCAGATTGCTACCAAACCACAATGAAATAAATTTAATATTTACCTTTATTAATGATGATCAGAGTGAGGAAGTCTGAATAAAACAATTACAAGAAACAAGTGATCTTAGGCTACAGCTGAGCCAAGATCCATGAGGGTCTGAATAAAATCCCAACAAGTTCATCAATCCTAACTCAAGTTCATTACAACCATAGCTCCCTCGGGAGTACAAATCCAATAATTAAATTAATATCAACTAAGTCAAGCAACAACTGCAGCTACAGCAACACAGCTAACATAGCAGTCACTCCTCCCATCCTGCAACATGAGAAGTTGCGTGAGACATTGAATGCCCAGTAAGTGCAAGACAGTTACTCGTCCTCTTATGGAAATCAGATCAATGGTTAGTACGACAATAAATCATAATTCAGGATGAGTGCTTTAATATGGAATGAGATGAATGAATGAACAATCACATGATCTATAAATGTAGTACATGCAACAATTAAAATATAAATGCATTGAATAAAATCAATCGTAATGTGAGATGCTAAGTGAATGACTAAGCTAATGTATCTTGGTAAGTGAACCTCAACCCTAAGCTTCTTATCTAAACAATTTTAGGACATCTTCCTAGGGACTACTGGAAGCTCCATCTTCATTCCGGGCGCTAAGCCATGGTATGAAGTCTACCATATGGCTAATTTATGAGTGTACCATACTCGAGGGGTAGCGAACCTGAATAGGATCTCGCAAGCATCCTACCTTATTTTAGTGGGCCTTTTCACCCCACGGGTTTAGTCGACTCAACAGGAGGCTTCACCAATTTTCTCTGTAGATTTCCATTTCCCGGTTCACTTATCATTTTACCTCTGCCAAGAATGTAATGCATTAACTAGGATCTCAAATAAGGATAGGCAACAGAAACTATCCACGTTCCCATACACGTGGATAATCTGATTGCCAATTCTCATAAGCTTCCTATGGTTATCAGTCGACAATAATTATACAATCAGCAATCCAATCCATTCACAAGTCACATTCATATCTGTCCTAGGGTGGGATGATGGTCACACAACACATCGGAAAGCTTCGTTTGACTCCCCGTAGATAGACTAGCTGCCTTCAGGTCAAAACTAACTTCCAGAACTCAATATCGAATCATGGCCACAGCCGTTCACCATCCACCCGAGGATTTCACAAATTTTCCAAACATTGTGCAAGTTTTCCATTCGTCAGCAAGGTGGTCGGTGTACCGAACACTGCTGAATAGTCAATTTTGTCATGAAAACGGTCTTTGTTGGCAAGGTGATCGGTGTACCGAACAACCCTGCCGACAGTGCCGTGTTTTGGGTTCCTTCTGGGTAATTTTCGATTTTCAAATCTTAACTCCATGAGTTCCATTCAAGACAAAAACATTTAAAATCGAACAACAAACATTCTAAATACCTCTAATCATAGAAATCAACATAAAAAACTCCTATTTACCTAATCTAAACATTATCAACATGGAAATCATGTAGTGTTAAAAAAAAACAGAGCATAAATAAGATCAAACTAATATTCATAAGAAAACTAAACCATCTAAGCAACTTACCTGATTGTTCTAACAGCGTGATGATAGCTTTCAGACGTTCCTCTTCTTCCTCTCTACGAGCCGGTAACTGCAAAAACAAATCACTCTCCCTTTAGTGCATGATCAACCCAACGATCCTCTTCTCCTCTTCTCTTCTCAACTTCTCTTTCAATTCTCAGATCTCAAATCTAGAATGAAGAGAGAAATGAGATGAGATTGGTAACCCCAAAACCCTAATACCTCCTTCCATTCTCCCATGCCAAACCTACCATTTTTGTTCTTGCATGATCAACGACACACTGATTGCGTGCCCTGTTGGATTTGATTGAATTTTATAATTCAATCAGCCCCAAAGTTCTAGCAGTATCCTCAGAACCCCAAATCTCAAAATTAAATAACACAGTACCCCTACTTCAATTATAAATCTATTAGATTAGCCCCAATGTTCCATTGAGTCCATAAAACTACACCCTTCATTCCTGGGTCCACACATGCCAAATCTGGGCCAAGCCAACAAACCGAATTTCACGGCTCATCTAAAAAATTTAATCCCATCATAACCCCTTGCTAACTGTTAATTATAGTTTGACCCCTAACCTACACTTTCATTAATACATAGTCACCATTTAACAGAATTGAATTTCATCTATAATTATTTAACTCCACTTAAATAATCTTGTATTAAGTATTATTATGAATTTTTTGGAACCGGGTCTCTTCAACAGACCAGTAGTTGCATCTAGCGCCATTCACACAATTCAATTCTCCACACTATCATCACTAACCTTCCTAATCTCATCTTAACATCTCTCTTTCATTTCTGAACTCTTTAGAGTCATAATCACCTCATATTAAATTCAATCTACCAGATCACACTGAAATCAAACCTATTATGTACTTTACATCATTTGTGTAGTGACCACGACCCTACCATTTAACTTAAGAATTAAATGAACATTGAAACTTAATTGAACCATAGGGTTTGATTGTACGAAGAATAACTAAATCAGACAAATTTGTAATTCTGAAAAGTAACTGATTAAAATATGTAATTAAATAGATATTGAATCCAATTAGATTTGGACCCTTAATTCGAATTGGACCATTAATTAGAACCATAGCTAGACTGGACTCTTGGGCTGAACTTTGGATCCAATTCGAGACCCAATTAAAAATCAGATAATTGAGTAATTAAAAACAAGTTAAAGGGATAAAACTGGAAATCATAAATAAATTGGAGCTAGACGATTTCTTTATTAGGGAAAGATTCACTTTGAAATTGAAATTGAAATTTGAATTAGAAGACGATGACTAGAAGCTTTCCTCAAAAACTGAAATTCCTTCAAATTATGAAGAAAGAAGAGAAGGTAGCATCCCTTTGTTCCACACACCCAATAAAGGAGACAAGGAAAGAAACTCTCCAATTGTCTCATACATTCGAAAGAGAAGAAGATTTGGGAGAAGAAGAGAAAAAACAGAAACCTTAGAGAAAAAAATGAGGAGACCAAGAGGAAAAGAGGAGAAATTGGGGAGAATGGAGAAGAAGAGAAAGGCCTACTGTAGGAAGAAGAGAGCAAGGAGAACTAAGAGAGCAAAGAAGGTAAAGGAAGAAGAGGAAGAACAAGAGGAAGGGTATGAAATCTTCGATGAAAGCGAAGACGAGAATGGAGAAGAGAAACAAGACGAAAGAACTCTAATAAAGCAACATCTTAAAAGGCAGGCGAAACTAGAGGAAGAGTGGAACTACGACTAGGTTGATAGGTAGGGACTCTCCATTGAATCTACAACAGTTATGTTCGTAGGATTATTTTAATGCTATAGGTATTGTATTTGGAAGATGTGTGTGATTTCATATTGAATATAATCGGCATGATGTTATTGAGATCCTTGAGTTCTATTCGAATTTTAATCACCATGATAAGCATGTGATCCATGAATTTACCCATGACTTGAATATCATAATGATTTTGATGTATTTGATAGTATTATTGCTAGATCTAAATAGTATTAAATTCCATATGTGTATAATAGCATGATTAGATAGTATATCATGATTTAATGACCAGATTATTTCAGATTTTGTGGTGTGATCATGGTTTGATTTATATGTTATTTGTTTCATGTTAAGAACTTAGAGATGCATGTGAAATCTAGAGATCACCAAATTAAAGTTTGATTATGATTGGGATTGAAGTGTTAGTATTTGATTTAACAAGAAAATTTGGATAATATTAGTCTATGAATTAAATGAGGTATTTTGATGCCAAAGTGTATTAATTTGGGTGTGTTATGATTGGAGTTAGAAAGATATGAAATTTCTCAAAATCTTGGCCGGAATAGACCTTCGGTAGGTAACAAACATCTACCGAGAGAGCCCTAGCTCTTTGGATATTGTACCGAGCCACAGCACATGCTGAGGGATGTACATCTACCCAGAGAACACCAACTCTCTGGACCATCCACCGAGTCTCGGCAAATGCTGAGACATGTACCGAAACTTTCAGTAGGACCCTCGGTAGATACCGAGCATTTACTGAGCACCAATTGAGGTAAAAACTTAGGGAAAGTTCCCTGAGGTGAATTAGATCAATATTATAAGCTTGGTTCATGTGCGAAATATTTTTATAGCATTTGGTGTAATCAATTGTTAAAAATGTCTAGTTGGCAACTTAAGCAATAGCCTATAGGGTAATTTGATTTGTGAGTGTTCTATGATGCTTTGTTAACTTCTAGGATCTAAGATCCTAACTTGAAATGTGTGTGAGGAAATGTTGGACATCCCTGTTTTGTGATGATCCTATCGCTAGGCCATGTGGACCGTGACTGGTGTGAGTGGTACCAAGGGTATCCACTGGAGTCAATGTGATTGACTGCCTTGTGTGCTATATGAACATGTTGTGTGTGATGCTGAGAGCATCTTTAAGTCAATGAGATTGACTTGTTTAATTGTTGCATGATTATATTATGTGAGATGCTCGGAGCATCCTCAGGTCAATGGGATTGATCTGGTGTTATGCATGCTTGATTGTGAATGACTGGTGAATTCAACCGTGGGTGTAAGTCCCTAAAGGTGAATGGAGCATATGATGGATTCCAGCCGTGGGTGCAAGTCCCAGAAAGGTGATGGCCAATACTAGTGGGATTCCAGCCGTGAGTGAAAGTCTCTAAAATTGGATGGTCGTAACTGGTGCATTCTTCCGTGGGTGAAATTCCATAAAAGAATGGTTGAGTATTTGTTTGATTGTGCATTGCATATGCATCATCTGCACTCATAACTCATCACTGCATCATATCATTCATATTTCTACATTGTATTGATTGTGATTTGATGTTTGTGTTCTTGCATTATGGTCGTGTGTGTGTGATGTGATTGTGTGACGTGATTGCATGTGAAGCATGATGGGACCATGTGGAATGGCCGTATGGAATGGTGCAATCTACCATGGGTGTAAGTCCCTAAAAGAATGGATTTGTTGCACATGATAGGATCATGTGGACAAGATTTGATCGCATGGTGGGACCATGTGGATTGTGGTTGAAACATGGTGGGACCATGTGGTGGGACTATCAATACATGCTGGAATCATGTACATTGTGTATGAACATAGTGGGACTATGTGGGATAAGTGTTTATAGCATAGTGGAACTATGTGGTTTGCTTGTTGTGCATAGTGGGACTATATGGTATGATTGTGTGAACACGATGGGATCGTGTTGCTTAGGTCCAAAGCATAGTGGGACTATGTAGGACTAATTATTAATACTTGATGAGATCATGTGTTTGTAAAATGAATGGTAACGTGATTATGAAATTGAAGCCTATATCATAACTATAGCATCATTATAAAGCTATGAACATAACTACCGTAAAATCAATGGAGAATCCCTACCTATCTTTGCAACCTAGTAGGCATCCCTATCTTCTTCTAGCTTCACTTGCCTCTTTAAGTGTTGTTTCATCATTTCCTCCTATCTCCTTCATCTTCTTCACTTTCATTAAACACTTCATACGCTTCATCCTCTTCATCTTTTTCTTTCTTTTCCTTTCTAGCTCTCTTCTTCCTACAATAAGCCTTCCTTTTCTTTTCCTCTCTCTCTACTTTTTCTTCCTTCCCTCAACAAATCAGCCTTTCTCATCTTCTTCCTTAGGATTCTTTTGGTTTTTCTCCTCCTTAGGGTTCTTCTCTCTTCTCTTTTTAGGTTTAGTTGTGTGAAGCTAGGGAAGATAGTTTCCTTCTCTCACACTTCCTTGTTTAGAGGAGTTTCAATCTTAATGGGAAACTTAATTATCTTCCTTTCATGTTTGAATTTGAATTTCCCAAGTGGGAGAATTGTCCATATCAATATTTTGGTTTCCTTTATTAACCTTGTTACTTATTCTATTCACTCAATTAGATGGGTTCTAATTGGATCTCTTATTGGGTCCTAAGTCCAGTCCAACATTATAGTCCAGATCTAATTCTAATTCAAGGTCCAAGCCCAATTGAATTTGATTTCTGTTTAATTACATAATTTACCCAATTGTTTTCCAGAATTACTAATTAGTCCAATCCAGCCATAAGTATTGAATATAATTCCAGATGTGTAACTAGCAGATTAGTTATGATTAATTCATTAATTACAAGGCTTGGTCTAGGTCACTACAGGCGAGCCTCACGCCCCTCCTTTCCTTAAATCGCAAAATCCCCCTTTGAAATCAGCAAGGTTTTCATTATGCCTTTGGCGTCGATAACAGGCATTGACATAAGTCACATAAATTAGCAATATTGATATCTGTTAACCTTTGGCACCATCAAAGATCTCTGGTACCAATGAGGTCTTATCTAATATGAAATACTCACCGAAGTTATTAATCTCTTGCCGTATTTGATTCGCATTCCTGGTGCCATTGGGCTATTTGAGTCCTTTGGTGTCTTTTGATTTCATCATGTCAATAGGTTGAACTACACTTGATCTTTGGCGTCGTCGATGACGTTCTTGTCTTAGGCACGTCATTCTCAATCTATCAGCAATTGCCAAGTTCACTTGGTCTTTGGGGTCATCGAAGCCATTTTTAGCCTTAGTGCCCTTAAGACAAGTTGATCTTGGCGCAAATGGAATTAGTCTAGCCTTAATACCTTCAAGACCATCTGGTCTTGGTATCATCGAGGCATGTCGTTTAATCTTAGTACCCTCAAGGCTATCTAGCCTTAGAACTATCGAGACTTCTCATCTTCTACATCGTCGAGTTTCACTCTTAGCCGGAGATGTACCTTCTACATCTGTAAGGGTTGTATTTCCCTTTAAATGGAGGCTTTTTTAGCCTAAGCACTATCGAGATCGTTCAGTCTTAGCACTATCGAGACTTAGTCTTAGTATCCTCGAGACTGTCTAATCTTAATACTTTCGAGACTGTTTAGCCTTAGCACTATCGAAACCGTTAAATCTTAGTACCATCGAGGCTAGTCTAACATCATAGAGATATCCTCTAGACGGAAACATCTCTGACGTCTTCGTGGTTTACTCTTAGACAGAAATGGGTGTTCACCGAGACACATCTCTTTAGGTGAATGTGAGTGCACCTCGAGGGCTGTCTTTCCCTCTTTTACCATCAGGGCTGGCTTTCCCTTAGCTAGAAATTGTTTAGCCTTAGTACTGTCGAGGTTGTTTGACCTTCTACGTCATCGAGGTTCACTATAGACGAAGGTGTATGTCTATTGAGATTCATCTTTCTGGTGCACGTGGCCCAGATTGATCTTGTATACCTCTGCATGTCTAGTGATTAGAATAGGCGTTATATAACCTTTCAATTTGCATAGCTTCAATGTTAGTCATCAGCAATGTATTACTTGCCTTTCAGCGTATTCTATCAGAATGTTTTAATCAAAGGTTAGACTTTGTTCAAGTCATGGTGCAATCAATCATGTACGACACTTCCATGTGTCATTATTTCATTGGGATATCTGATTTATCAATTTTCACTATCTGCAACACCTAAGGGAAGCGACCTCCCTGGAAGCTGTAAGATGTTGATACTTTACGGCAGCATGCCGATACTACCTCTGTCTAGAGCGATGCTCAATGACGTAGAAGTTCATACTACCACCGTCTAGAGCAATGCTCAATAATGTAGAAAGTGATACTACCTCCATCTAGAGCGATGCTCAACGACGTAGAAGGTGATACTACCTCCGTCTAGAGCGATGCTCAAAGACATAGAAGGTGATACTACCTCCGTCTAGAGCGACGCTCAATGACGTACAAGGTGATACTACCTCTGTCTAGAGCGATGTTCGAAGACATAGAAGGTGCTACATACAATATTTGGGAAGAAATAGAATGTGAAGGTAAGGAAGGTCGTGAGGCTTGCCAACACCTGGCAGTATTGGGTTCTAGGCCGTGTCACGGTATCTCAGTGGCAAACCTATAATTCATCAAAATGACATGTGATTTGTCAATCTAAAAGACTAGGGGTGCATAATGTGTACTACCCCAGGTAACCGTTTTCACACCGTTAGAAAAGGTGTAACGGAATTCTAACTGCCGTTATCTTCTCTTCCAAGCGCTATAAATGCTGGCTCACTTCCTATAATCAGGACGGAAGGAGGAAAAGGAATTAGACTCCTAAAAATGTAGCTCTGAAGTGTGCTCACGTAATTCTTAGCCTTAGCTCATTATTTTTCTTATCCTAGTTTGATTGGTGTTAGATGGTTCACCAGTTTGATTCTTTGGTTCTTTTAGAGATGTGATACGGCCATTGGTTAATTTAGGTTCCCGTCGGTCAGTTATTTTACTCTTGGTCACTATTCACAAAACGAACCACTGCACTTTGGCGACTCCACTGGGGACTAAGTCTCCTACCAACTGATCATTATTAAAATAATGGAAAGAAAAAAGGGAAAGCAAAGGCCATGGAGCAAGCAGGAGCATCATCTCCTCCTACCGAGGAAGAGAGATGCGAAGCAGATCTACCTGATGACCTATAGGACTTAGAAGAAGAGCAGGATGTAGATTACTACCTTGATGATAGTGATGATCAAATGGAGATGATGAGAATAGAGATGAACAAGATGGAGGAAGCACTAGCAAAGATACTGGAGTTATTACAAATGGTGATTACATGGGAGAGGCACATTCCCACACCACAGACAGAGCCAACTGTGGAGAGAACGCCATCTAGAGCACCTGTGGTAACTCTCGTGAATACTCTAGTAAGTGCTCCTCAATCAAACTCTGTGAACATTAGTAGCTTCATGACTAGAGAGGAGATCGTGAGTCTCATGCAGAAGGAGAAGAAGAAGCCTATTATGTTTAGCATCGACACTAGACCACCGTACCTGATGGCAATCATGAAGAAGTCATATCCTGTAGGGTATGTAGTACCACTCTTCATGCCACAGTACAATGGACGAACAGGCAACGCAAAAGAGCACGTGACCAATTTCACTGGTGCTATGGGAGAATTTATAGGTGATGATGAACTGAAGCTGAGGGAATTCTCCCAATTTCTTACTGATCGTACCTACACTTGGTATGATAATATTCTCCACGAATCTATCCTTAATTGGGAGGAGATGAAAGTAGCTTTCTTGCGAAAGTTCTTCATCGTGGAGGAACGTTTAACCCTCATGGACTTGGGAAAGGGAAGGCAAAAATTCGATGAAGGGCTTGAGCCATATGTGAGGCGATTCCGTGACCTTTCGACTGATTTTCGGGAGACAACTACGGAAACCAATCTAGTACAGATGAGCGTTGACGGAATGAGGAAGGATTACCATCTAGTGCTAGAGAATCTGAAGATCGATACATTCACTCGCCTTTATAAGTCAGCAAGGCGTACCGGACATACTGTGGCTTTAAAGGGTGATGTTGCATGGAAGTCTAACGGGAAGTCATCTACGCAAACCATGACGGTCGAAAAGAAGAGACGTCCCAAAGAAGAACCTAGTGAAGCAAGAGGTCGTAAGAAGAGTTTTCCGCCTCTTCCACCACTTCCTTGTGGTGTCAAGGAGGCCATTGTGATTCTTAAACAATGGGTAAAATATTGCGTAGTGGTTCCGCCACTACCAAGAAATACCCCGTCTGACGATGAGAAAGAAAGAGTGGACTATTGCCAATTTCACTGTTATTTGGGACACAACACGAAAAACTGTTTTTCTCTAAGAAGATTATTTCAAGAGAAGATTAATAATAGGCAACTGGAGCTGCCAGGAGCATCGTCGGTACATAATGATCCATTACCTAACCATGGGAAGGTAGCTATCCTGGACGTTACTCATCATGACACCATGGACACAATACTGGAACTTGATGTGGAGTGTTCATCCGAAATGATGGTTCTAAATGAAGAAGACAAGGAGAACTTACATCAAAACTTAGGCTCTAATGCCAATGTTGAGAAATTTTACAATGAGATGGGGTTTAGCCTGTTGGCAAGAAAGGAGATGACAAATGCTCTTGTCACTGTTACTACCAAGTTGCGTGAGGAGTGTTTCTCCATGAGCACTAGAACTAAGAAGTTCTGTCAGGAATTGGCAGGAACGATTATGTTCTCAAATGAGGATGCAATAGTTGATTGCCTCGGGCACAATAGGCCACTATATGTGCCGATAACCATCAACAATGTTGAGATCAAGAGAGCACTAATTGATCTTGGTTCATCCACCAAAGTGCTACCTTATAAGAACCTGCAAGCAGCATCTATTCCTTCCAAGAGGATGGTAAAGAAACCAATGGAGGTACTATCCTTCAACAATGAGACATGCAAGACAATGGAACACAAAACCATGACTTGGCAATGGGGGCCATACAGTCGTGGACCAAATTCCACGTTGTTGATGCAGACGTGTCCTACCATGTGCTACTGGTAAGACCATGGCGTCACAGTTACAAAGTTTTTCCTTCTACCTACCACCAGTGCGTGAAGGCGAGATGGCGTGGTAAGAAGATTAAGGTGAAGGCCACTTTGACCCCTTTGATGGAAATGAAATCCACTATACGGAGGCTATTTTCTTTGATGGGATAGCTACCGATGGTTAAACCCAAGTGGCACCTGTAAGAGGAAAGTTCCTACTTAATTGGGAAGACTTGATATCCGATAAGGAGAAAGGAGAATCCTCGCCCAAGAGGAGGAACAAGAAAGATGAGGCAGAACCAACTCTGTCACGACCCAAACCGGAAATATCCTTTGACATCTCAAATTTGAAGACGTAACCTTCACCCCAAACAGAAGCTTAGGAGTGGCAACGATATCTAGTCAAAAAGGGGTAAATAAAATCGGATATTAAAGAGATATATAGTTTGTATTAAAATTTCTGAATTTATATCAGATGTAGTATATATAATATAGGCAGCGGAAATATATTCTACTCTAGTATTTTCAAATCATTTCCTAATATTTAATTAGGTGAAAACCTAACTGTAAGTCCTAGAGAAACTATCCTCTATAAGAATATAATTATCAAAGTGCATAAATACACCTTTGAAATTTAATTAAAGGAGAAACAAATAAGAGAATCGTTCATTCAAATACTAGTATTAGCACTGGAAGAATTTAAATATATTACAAGTCTGAGAGAAATAGGAATCTAAGTGGAATATTAATACAAAGAGAATTTT
>JAUPMG010112380.1:0-11978 GCA_031762675.1 Pachysandra terminalis | reverse complement strand
TATATATATATATATATAGAGAGAGAGAGAGAGAGAGAGAGATGATAGATAGATAGATAAATATACACACATATGTATAGACTATATATTGGTTTAAATCGGTTTGGTTTAGATTATACACACTATAGATTGGCTTTCGATTTGGTTCGGTTTAATTGAGGCTTCAACCCAAAACCAAACCGGTCTAATTCGATTTTATAATTTCAAAACCAAAATCAAACCAAAAATCTAGAAACCCAACCTAAACCAAACAAAAGTCGGTTTGGCATAACATAAATATGGTTTATGGTATAAGGGCAGAATTGGAAATTATGTCTAGGATTCTTATGATTTTCTTGCTAACCAAACACGCAATTACATGATTTTCGTTAATAATCATACAATGTTCTTGCAACATCCAAACAACATCAGGAAAGTTATTTTGACTTTCTTTTACATTGATTTCATACATATTACTTTCTCACATAACTTTCTGGAATTTTCTTGGTGTCCAGACGGAGCCTAAAGACTCACTATTCAGCTCTCGGTAATCTTGACAAAGACCATTGAAAGGTTTTAACAGGATATGTTTATCAGTGAAAACCCAAAAATCAGTATAAACTGTCATATTCAAAACAGGGCCAAGAAAAGAAATATCAAAAGAGCTGAGACAAAGCATCCCCTTAATAAAGCTTGCCTGTGGCTCTGTTGAAGCTGTTTAATCTCATGGAACCTCTCTCAGTTAATTATTCTTGTCATTTTAAAGGTACAGCAAGCAAAGAGTTAGTCAAAAAGTAGCAGCTTATAGCTCTAAAGTACAGTTGGCTCCCTCAGTATCTTATAAACTAATAACACATTAACATTTAACAATATTACTAACTAAAAATAATTTATGAATATTTCTATACATTATTAGGCATTGGAATTTTACTTGTACAAACACATCTATACATATTACATATTCATCAAAATAATAACTTAGAAGAAAAATTTGTTTGACTAAGTTATTTAAAAATTCCTTTAATAATTTCAACCCACTTAAGAAGTCAGAAGGTTTACTCTTGTTAAGTTCCATCCACCAAATTCTCTTTTTATCAAAATGATCATCATGTCTTCATGTCTTTGTCTCTCTTGTAATGGGAAAAGCAAGAATGTGATAATTATAAAAAAAAAAAAAAGAAGCACGAATATGATCAAAACAATTGATCTATCATTGTACTTCTCTCCGAGCTTCCCATCGTTCTATATTGGTTCATCTTCTCATTTCAACTAATCTGACCGATCATGATGTACAGGAGACCAGTAGTTCGAATATGTTAGATTTCATGTGGTTATCTTCCATGTTTTCTGTTTGTTTGCACACACCTATCATTTTACTTCTAAGGTCTTAAAATAGATTCTTAAGTCAGTGTTGACTTTCAACTTTCAAGTTCTTGTTTTCTGCTATGGTGTATGGTACTTCAGGTTATAAAATGTAAAATAAAAGTAGTGAATGTTTGTAGACTAAAAGGCACAAATATGTTAAAATTTGAAAATGCACCAATCTTGACTGACAGAATGAACTGTTGATGATGGAAATACAAATTTATTAAGAAAAAAATTAGCTCCTGGATTATAGACTTATGAAAGAGGTGAATGACTTCGGCAGAATAACATTATTAAAAAGTTTCATTTAGCAATACAATGATGAAATAAAATTCCACTTGTGCTCATTAACAGGTGATCTTTTCTTTCACCCTTTTTCTATTGAACCATTTGATATACATTGTTGTGCCTTTCTCTAACAGCTTGAGCTTTTAGAGCAAACGGTATTTAACATGGTATCAGAGCGGGAGGTCAAGTGATCAAATCCCGGGGGTGTATTTCTGTGTTTGCCTCGGTATTTAACATTTTCCCCCTTGACTATAGTTGCATGCTTCTTCATAACTTTATTTCCCAAGGATTCATCAACCACAGCTGTGTTAATTCTCCTGTCGTCGCTAATACCCCGATACCAATTTTATTGACACTGGCTTGGGAACTAAGCATCCCCCCCTTTTAATTTGGGTAACTGTACCAATCAAGAATTACCCAAAAATTTTCTAATTTACTTGTTATTATAATTGTTATTATTTTCTTCGTTTATTGATATAAATAAAAATGTGGTAGCAAGCTCTCTAGCTCAGGAACTGGAGGTCCCAGGATCAAGTCCCCGGACTTACCTGATATATGGTCCTTGTGGGTGGGGTCATGTATCTGGGTTTATCCTGTCCCCACTAAGTGGGGTTGGGGATTCCACGTCACCAACAAAAAAAAAAAAAACAATGTTGTAACCACCTATGGTGATTTGAACTGAAACCTGAATGCCTTTCATGACATATAATTGAGAATAACTTAGACATGTTCCTTGCAGAATACAAGCACACTCAGATATTTCTCTTGTGCTCATTAACAGGTGAACTGAAACCTGAATGCCTCTTGGAAACAGAAAATATTTCTCTTCGGCATTAGGGAGTCTATTCAGATCTCATAAACAGATTTTTTTTTCCCACAAGCACACTCAAAACACCCAAATCAGTGGTGTTCATCATCTTTCACGAATTCATAAATATTTTTTTCCCATTAATGTTAACAATCAAGAACTCAAACCCCATGTAATCGGAAGTTATACACCAAATAAACAAAAAGGAAAAAACAAACAAACCCTAGATATAAATAATTCATTGAAGGTACAAACAAGCATGTTAAAAGAAGATTAAAATACTTACATTTCAGATACAATTCTTCTGAAACAGATCTGCAGATTCAGAACAAACAAATATAATTCAAAATGATAGATAGAATAAATAAGAAAGTATCTACACTCTAAATCTATAGGAGAAGATTCTTCAAATTACTCAAAAACACGACCCATTCGAGAAACTAACTCCCAATCGCTTAACCTGGTGCCGGGAAATGAAAGTTCCTCCCCCTTCAAACCTCGATTCCGTAAACTGCATCTTTGAGTTACAATGCGAAGGTGATCAATTACAGTGAAAAATGAGAGATATTTCTCGGGAGAGAGAGAGTTGTGTGAGAGCGGTTAAATGCTAACTGTCGCCTTCCCCAACAAATTTGAAGTTGCGCATTCAACCAATTTTTTAGAAACCGGACCATGTCTTGAACCCGTAAGGAGTCGATCCGGTTCAACCCGAATTCAACAAAAAAAATAAGAGGAAGATATCACAAATCAAATTAAAAATTTGAGAAAACCAACAACCGATGTGTGGCTCAACTGGTAGCAAGCTGGGTTCTAGTGGGAGTCTCCGGAGGTAAGTATGGAGTTCAAATCCCACTAGAAGCACTCGTGGCCAGAGGTTTACTGTAATTGCTCCCGCTCCGAATGTGGATTAGTCCCACACGCAATTGGGTGTGGGGACACCACGTGGTTATGACCAAAAAAAAAATTTGAGAAAACCAATTAAGTTAAATCTTTTGGCATCAATTTAACTAGCGGGAAGCATGTACATTTTATTATCACATTATTTTATTTATAACTGAAAGAGATGAAAATGGAGGATTGTTTTTGAATCTTAACCATCAACTCTTAGAATAAGTTAAAACAGAATATTATCCTTAAATATTTTATTATATTAAAGGTTATTTTAAAAAAAAAATTAAAAATATCTTTACACGCTTTCCTATGAGCCAACTCCTTTACTTGTATAGATAACCAAACCAGATTATGGTTCAACGTCAAATGGATGATTTTGACTGGTCAACCGTGTGGTCTGATCTGATTTTTAAAACAATGCTTTAAACCTTGGCTTTCAAAGACGAAAAACTGCATTTTTTTCATAATTCTTTCAGAACCACATTGGCATTTAAACCGGAAGCAATCCGCTTCAGCAAACCATGTTTGGCCATCCGGGCCAACCTAGAAATCATTGCTTTTGCCCGGTGCTTGCTACCGGTTTGAACTGATGAGAGAGAGAACTACACTTGGGTGAAATAATCATACCTGTAAGTGTAAGAAAACGTAGCAGGAAACAACACAATGACGGTTCTCAAGTAGCATTTAAATGCTTGCCAAAAAACTTAGAACGGAAAAGAAAACTCTGGACTAGCTCGCCGGAGTCTCCTTTGTTGCATACTGAGTAATGCATTTTGCATGATTACATTATAAACAAGGATATAGTATCGTATAGTCTGTGTCCTGATATCATTTCGATATCACCAGTCATTTCTAGTCGATCCACAATACTATTCCCTCTACTGCATTGTTGTGGAATTACTGCTACTGAATAACAGAATCCTCATCCGAGTTCTCAAAAGGCTTGACGAAATGTGTTCAGATACCGGCCGAGTCATCAATTTAGACCAACTCAATGTTCCCGAAATATATATAAGGAATATCTGACATGTCTTGTTGCAATCCATGGAGTATCACACTTTAGCGCGCTTTAAGTAAACCACAATGCCAATACCAGTTAGTACAACGGCACCTGCCAAAATCCCAGAATGGTAAGAACTCCATCCTGTTTTTTGTATGGTAGTTGTCCCAGATAAAGACCGTGCTGCAACATTGCATGGATCAGAATAGTCGAGGTGCAACCTTAGTACCTGACAGAAGTAATGAATGACCGTAGTACATGTTAGAAAGCAAAACCAAGGATCTATATATACCTGGAGACCAGATGCACGTGCTAAAAAGGACAACTAAATCAAGCAAATGAATGATGTTTAGGTTCCGCCACCTTCTCTGACCCATGTTCTTATGAACACAAGGGGGGAAGGGACGACGACATGCCGTGGTCACCAGCTCCGGACTAGGATGCTAGTTGGTTGACATATGCCAATAATATATGCGTCGCTGATTATCAGTTCCCATAGATAGTAGTCTCTTCATCAAGCAATTAAGATCAGGAACCATAAAAGATCAATTCTTCACGGAAACAGAAACAAGAATTTAAATAATAAATAAATTCAATTTGAAGAAGAAAAGAACATACTCGTATCACGATCATTGTGAATGCATTATCCCAATTATATTGAAGTTGAACACAAACTGTTTTACCATTTCAATCTTTTACTGTTGAAGTGTGTGCATATATTTCCATTCACCATCCCGTCCTTCCCCTTCCCCTTGGTCCCATTAGAGCCCTCAACCTGCATCACAGCATATCCACCTCCTTTCTCACACAGTTGATGGTCTTCTTTGCATGAGACCAGAATCATCTCAATTAATTATACATTGTGCTAGACCAAAAGAAGATATTCCTAGGCTACTAGCTTACGCTGAAATATCACAATACACATTTTTCATCAAGAGATGTCCTCAAACATGTCTACAAAGATACTCCATTCCTTTCCCTCTCTTTAAATTCTTTACCTTTTAACTACAAACACTTGATGGCCTGGCAGCAGCCAAACTTAAATGCAATAACAAAACTACTAGGGATTGAGAAAATTACTATATTAGGAGCAAATATAAATCATTGTTGGAGATATTGAGCCCTAGATAGTGATGGTGATAGAGTGATTCTAATGGATTTGAGAAAGACAAATCATGATCTAATATAACATCACCACAGGCAAAAATATACCTTCAATCCTAATAATCTGGCATGGCTCACAGCTCCAACAAGGTCACTATCAGTTGTAAGTAGAACTTTATCACCTTCATCATCTTCATACTACATGAAGAAACAAAAGGATAGATCAAAAAGTTACACAAAAATGAATAAATAAATGTATAACAGCTAATTCTTGTAACCCTTGAAACCTCACCAGAAACTGAGGCCGATCTTGACTAGCTTCAGTCCCTATCCTTTGCAGAACAGCAGATACAAGCTCATCCAAACTCTGAGTACCTAGGGGCAACCAAAATCAGGACATGTCATTCTAATTAGGAAACCAAGGTACAGACCTAGAAGGTCTCTACTCCTCACATGTACATCTCTCTAGAACCATACCACAATTGAGTCGATGTACACGACCCTTCGGGTCCTCAAATTTGAAAGCAAATGAATTCCCAAGCCCAAGAGAAGGATACATCGACTTCCCAGGTTCTACACCATCTGAAGCCATTATCACAGACACTTCACTGCAAACAAGGTGCAGCATCAGTCACTGAAATTATAAACATAAATAATGCAGCAAAAACCATACCTATGACTGTCATATTCATCATCTGGTGGCTCCAGGGCAAGTGCAGAATCCCAAAACCTCTGCATCATTGTGTTTGCCACATCATTGACAGTTCCAGAGCCACCTTCAACCTTGAAAAGCATAACATAGCTTAGAAAATCTGGCAAACACACAACATCCGTACATACTTCTATGTATAGCATATACTTTAAAAAATAACTAAGCTTCATATACTTCTTTTAAGAGCAAAACAGTGTTTCTTCCCCCACTAGCATTAGTAGAACATATACTACCAATGATCATCTCAAAGTAAAAGCAATTCCTGCCAGCTAAATCAGGTTAATCCAGAAACTAAATGGGAGATCACTCAATCAGGGGAGGATCCAAATGGAGAGGAGTGGGGGCAATTGCCCCCACTAACTTTTTTTTCCCCCTGCAGTTTTGTGTAATTGCATGTATTGCCCCCACTGAATTTTCAAGTTTGCCCCCACTATTTTTTTTATCATATAATCTTCTATTATTTTTTTGTTTTATTTTACCCCCATTTTTTTTTCTCTTTTACCACTCATCTATTCTTCACTAAAATAGAAAGAAATAAAATAGTTCCCTTGCTTGTGACGTTGTCACTGGTCTTGCCGGTTGCGACTGCCACTATGGAGTGGGCATTTTCTGCTATGAGGATTGTGAAGAATCGATTGTGTAATAGAATGGGAGATCAATGGATGAATGACAGCTTGGTTACATATATTGAGAAATACATATTTAATAGCATTGACAATGAGGTGATTACGCAACGTTTTCAAAATATGAAAACCCGTCTGGGACAATTGTAAAAGAATTCATTTTTTAAGATGAAAATAATTTTCAATAGATTAATGTATTTAAATTTTTGTGTTTGTCAAATCCTTTGAAGTTTCCTTTGATTTTCTTATTGTAAACGGAACAAAAAAGTGATACAGAATGTTGCATTTGAATTGGTTTCTTTAATTTACGGAATTAGAAAATGTTATCAACAATGAATTATTGTTTGCCCCCACTACTTCAAAATCCTGGCTCCGCCCCTACACTCAACCCTTTGTTATGTGACATGTACATATATACACATACATACATACAAACATATATATATACATACATACACACACACACACACACACATATATAGATATATTATCTTTACTACTATAAAAAGTAAGGAAGGGCCTTAAGTGTTTGTCCATTTTCTCTTTCCCAAAATACCCCCAAAGTTGCACGTGTCAATCAATAACTCAACTTCAGTGATTACCAACCTAATCGTTATGTCTCAAAAGTCAAATAGCAAATGGTTCAAACTACTTGATCTATATATATTGAGATTGTGTCAAATTCCTTTTTTGCGTTATTTCCATCCCGGTCAAATCCCTTTTTTACATTATTTCCATCTCATTCGTTTCTCCAACTAATCTAGTGTGGATACAGGTTAGATTTGCTTCACTCTCAATTTCTTTTTATTTATTATTATTTTATTTATTTCTATCTTTGCTTTCATGATAAACTAAGAGATTTACTTTGTGAGGTTTACACTTTTTTTTTGTACTTTTTCTATGGTCTTTGTTTTAATGATAAAAGTAAAAAAGAAAAAACTTTAATTTTTCGTGAGATATGATATGATGTTTTTGATAGGACTTATAATTATTATGATTATCTGCTAAATGTACATAATAATAAATATTTACTTATGCGACACAGAGAGAGAGAGAGAGAGAGAGAGAGAGAGTGATTTTGTTAGACCAATTAGAAAAATATTAGAGTTTTAGATTTAATAAATTACCAACTCTTAGGGATTAACTTTTCTGATATTTACTTAAGAGAGAGAGAGAGAGAGAGGTGATTTTGTTAGACCAAATAGGAAAATATTAGAGTTTTATATTTAATAAATAACTAAAATCTTAGGGATTAACTTTTTTGATATTGTAAGGGAATAGAATCTCTCCCAATAAGGACTCTTTCTTTGCCTACTGTATGATAACTAAATCTTAGGGATCCTTTTCCTTTTCCAATTTTACTTGAAACAAATCCAAAATCCATGCGTTCCTAAAATATAATAGCCTTATCTTTTCTTTTTCCATCTAGAAAATATGGAAATTTGTTTGTTCTTAGTTGTCCAATTCGTAATCTAAAAGAGAGTATATAATCCAATAATTTACATGAATATTTTAATTTTCTATATAATCCAATAATTTACATGAATACTTTAATTTTATTATACATGATTTGTATATATAATTTTACCAACTTCTAATAGAATTCTTTAGGTTAATCGTTAAAAAAGAAAAGTGACTGATTAGACCAATTAAAAAGAGACATAGAGTTTTCGATTTGATAAATATCTTATTAGTTATATTTTTCTCTTTTAATCAGATTTTGTTAGATTAATCTGTAGAAATACTAAGTAGATCACCTTGATTTCATGACAAAGAATTAAGATTTACTTCATATTTTCATGAGATTTGTTTAATATTTTTGACACAGAATTTCATACTATCTATTTATAACCTTATCTATTTATCACCTTGATTTCATGACAAAGAATATCTGAAAACTGTAAAGAGAAAAAAATTATTCAAAAAAAATGGAGATATAGAAAAATAACTTGATTGAAGGTTTTTGATAAATATCTTATTAGACCAATAAAAAAACATTAGAGATTTAGACTTTATAAATATCTTATTAGAGTTTTACATTTGATAAATATTTAATTAATTATGTTTATTTTCTAATCATTAGATTAATATTTTAAAAAAGGAAAAGTACTTTTAAAAACGATAATAGAGATTTATCATTACAGACTCTAAAAAGTACCCTACATGTACAAGTGTCAATCCATTCTCACTCCCTATCCCAATCTTTATTTCTCTAAATGTTTTTATATCTAAATCCACTTTCTCACTCCCTATCCCAATCGTTATTTCTCTAAATTTGTTTATATCTTTATTTTTTCTTTTCTGGCACTCCCTCCAATTGTTCACAAGTGTCAATTTTATTCAACCACTACATCTATTAATTAACCAAGGTAATTCAAACTAATACCTCACTTTGGAACCATCACTATCTACAAACATGTTCTTTCAAAATTAAATAATTTACCGTTGCATTAGATTATTAATTTTTATTTTTTCATATAATTATTATTCTTATGGTAAATTTATATGTTATTTATCTATATATATTTGATAGTTTCTTCATAATCTTATAAATTATGTGATTTAAAAGATATATATTTGCATAACTTGGGAAAATTGCCCTACTTCACATAAATTATTGCCAAATGGTATATTGACCAACCTTATTCACCTCTTGAGTATAAAAATACCCATATAATTGCCTTTTGGTCCTCTGTCATATGGCAGAGAACATGTCGGGTATTGTCGAACGTATTTGCTTTTTCAAAAAAAACTGGAATCCCCAATCTGCCCTCCTACCCTTTACCTCCTCTCTCACCCCCTGCTCGTGTTTCTGGTCATCTTCTTCGGTGAGTAACCCCGTCTACACCGACAGAAACCCCCTCTCTCTCTCTTTCAACTACGACAGCAGCCGATTCTTCTCTTCTACTCTCCCTTGTCTCTCTCGCTCTCGCTTCCTCTCCCACTGGTTTTTGGCCGATCGGAACCCCTTCCCCTCTGTGGTTTTCCGGTCGTCTTCTCCAGCAAAGTTGTCTTCTCCAGCAAGGGTAGCCCCATCCACCACTGCTCCCCACTGCTGCTACCACCGTCCTCCATCTCCCCCTCTCCTTTTCCTTCACCTTGTCATCTTCCGCACACTCACCGGAAAACCACCCCACTCTCTCTGCTCTTTTTTCTCTCTCCCTCTCTTTCTGTCCTCTCTTTTCTCACACCCTCCCTCTCTCTTTTCCTCTTCTTCTTTTTCTTCACTTCTTCTTCTCCTCCTTCTTCTTCTTCTTCCCCTCTCCTTCTCCCCTATTTCTTCTTCGTCTACTCCCTGTAAACAAAGAAGATTGTGTTGCTTGATGTAAACCCAAATCTGAGACAATCCTCCCAAAAAATCCTAGAAAAGGAGACCAAAAGAAAACTTTAAATTGGGGGTTCAGACCAACAATTAAGGGAGTTTTATTTTTCTTTGAATCAAATGAAGCCAAAGGAGAGATTTTCTCTATCTTCTTCTTCTCCTTCTTCTTCTTCTTCTTCTCTTCTTCTGGCATTCAATCGAATCCAAACAGTCCATACCCAAATCTCATCTTCTTAATCCAAACGAACCAGGAAAAACCACTTCGATTTTTTTTTCTTGTTCTTATCCTTAATCTGATACTAGCCAAATAGAACTGAGGGCTTCTCAGATCTTCACAACCCACTTTTTTTCTCTTCAATCCAACATCTAGAAATCTTCCTATTCATCCCAAACCAAAAAATCCCATTGATTCGTCGGTTTTTCTCTCTTACTATAAATTTTGGCTTATTAGGTAAACTTCTAGGAAACGTTACTCAGGTCTTGGAAGTTTTTATTATTCAAGATTTTGCTCTTTAATGGTTACTCTGTTTTGAGATTGTTTGCATATGCACAAGCATATTGTAAAATTTATATAAATGTGACTGGTTTCTAGAGATCTTGTTGTGCGAAATTGTTTAGACATTTTTTCCTAATTGTTATTATCATCTGAAGGTTGTGTTGCTTGATGTAAACCCGAATCTGCTTGAGGGCTTGAGTTTGAGGAATCTCTGGAACGCCAAGAAGATCTTGCATTGCAGGGGAGATTGGTTTGGACTTGATGATGCCCCTGGGCTCTCGTTTCTTGGCCGCCGTAGGCTTCGACGAAGCATCACAGTTTACAATCCGCACCCTCGCTGGAGAAGACAACTTCGCCAAAGAAGACGATCAAAAAATCACAGAGGAGATGGGGTTCCGATCGGCCAAAAACCAGTGGGAGAGGAAGCGAGAGCGAGAGAGACAATGGAGAGTAGAAGAGAAGAATCGGCTACTGTCGTAGCCGAAAGAGAGGGAGGGGGTTTCTGTCAGTGTAGACGGTGTTACTCTCGCCGAAGAAGACAATCTCACCAAAGAAGATGACCAGAAACATGAGCAGGGGGCGAGAGAGGAGGGAAAGGGTAGGAGGGTAGATTGGGGATTTCAGTTTTTATGAAAAATCAAATACATTAGACAATACCCGACATGTCCTTTGCCATATGGCAGAGGACCAAAAGGCAATGATCTGAGTATTTCTATACTTAAGAGGTGAATAAGGTTGGTCAATATACCATTTGGCAATAATTTATGTAAAGTAGGGCATATGGGCAATTTTCCATAAAAACTTTTAGTTCATGTAAAATATCTCCATTCGTTAATTCAACCACAAAATAAAAATAAATTTTTTTTGATAAACACTATGTACAAAAACCTCTCCTTATATGTTGATATATATATATATGGGTGGCAATGGGCATGGTGACCCACCCGGCCCTATGATTGGGCAGGCTTGGGCAAGGGTAAGTGGCCCGTAGGGTAGGACAGGGCTGAAATTTAAGGCCCAATCAGTTTTTCGGTCGGGCTCGGGTTTATATTAAATTTGCCCGTCCCGGCTCGACATTAATGAATAATATATAATTTTCACTCAAGTATATCACCATCTTTTGGTTGTATTTTAGTGGTGAGAAGCTGCATTGTTTTCGTGAAGGCCTAGGTTTGAATCCTAGTAGCAACAAAATAGTAACACATTTATAGTTTTTAGATTAAAAAATAACACATTCAATTTGTAGAGTCAGTTGAACCGGGCTCGAGCTTGAAGGTCGGGCTGGGCCGAGCTGGGCTCGGGCCAACATAAATAATGTTATAATGGAGTGTAAGCCCGGCCCGAGCCCGCCCAAGCCCGGCCTGTTGCCACCCCTAATATATAGGTAAAT
>JAUPMG010112351.1:0-11979 GCA_031762675.1 Pachysandra terminalis | reverse complement strand
TAATAAAAAAAAAAAAAAAAAAAAAAAAACCACATTTACAATAATTGATGTATATAATTAAAAAAATATTATTAATTAGAAAAAAAAAAGTAAAAAAAAATATAAATGAAATGACAAAAAAAATAAAAAAAAAATAAAAAAGAGTTGTGTGTTCTACATTAAAGTCAAGAGAGGTGGGACCTATAAAAACTTATTACTTTTTTTTTTAAATTTTAATAAAATTTGATTGGATGTATATTTTTTGAAACTTAAAAAAAATAGAAATCATGAGAATTGTCAGATGGGGCCGAACGTTCTCTATAATCTAAACCAAACTGAACCAGGTCTATTTAAACCGATCTCAACCCAAAATCAAGTCGATCTAATTTGATTTTATAATTTTAAAACCAAAACTGAATCCAAAGTCTAAAATTCAAACCAAAACCAAACCGAAATCGGTATGACATAACATAAATATGGCTTATGGTATAAGGGCATAATTGAAAAGTATGTCAGGATTCTTATGATTTTCTTGCTAACCAAACACACAATTACATGATTTCCATTAATAATCATGCACATTTCTTGCAACATCCAAACAACTTCAAGAAAGTTATTTTCAATTTCTTTTCATATTCTTTTCTTTCACAACCAACTTTCTCGCATTTTCTTGGTATCCAAACACAGCCTAGAGAATTCATGACTTATAAGGAAAGGTGTATGGCCGTGTAATGTGTCATCCCACTTAAAACTTCGAGAGTGGTAAGGTGTTGTGTAGATTGCAAGAATGAAATATATACATAAAAAACGTTCAATTCATAATATTTATATTATCATATCTCTGTATACACTATCTTGCACATCCTAAGTATCGGTTCAAGTCTAAAAGACCGGTATCATTGCACTTCGCTCTCTTTAATCACTTGACATATGCTTTTTTAGAGTTTTGTATTTTGAATTATGTGGAGGATTGTTGGATTTTTGATTCAAAATCTGAATCTTTTCCTAGGGCTTTTGTGATCCATTTATGTTGTATTTTTTGGCCATATAAGCTCAATTACTTGTGAATGGATTTGGGCTTGTTCTAGACTATTCTATAGGACATGTGTCATCTTTTGACCCAAGAGGTGCCTTGAAAGGTACGTGTCTCTTCAAAGGGGAGTGAGGAACTATAAATTGAGGCCCTCTCCACCCATTTCCCACACGCCACTTGTAATAACAATTGTTGATTTCTCTCTTCTCTCTCCCATTGTGTATTGTGTTTTAATACTCCTTTGAAGTTTTCAAGAGCCATTTATTCTTTCATTGTCGAGTGATACTCTGTCAGTTCTCCTTGAGTCTGGTAGATGGTACAACCAACAGGGAGATCAATGACAGTTGAATCCTGGACGTTGGTCACCATCAACCTAGAAACTAACGATCTAATCTGATCTGGGGTGATATCGGTATCAAGGACAGTGACTAGCTACGCATCTCAATCCATAAAACGATAAATTCTCATTCTCATATTTATTATTATTTTATAAAATTATATTATATATTCTCAATTTCTTGATTTCATATCAATATTATTTAATCATTCATTATATTTGATAATAGTGAATCTGTGCATTATCATCTGAAAAATTGTTTATGTATCACATTCATCTTACCTTACCTACCCAGTAGACATATCCCTTATATACTTCTACAACACCAAGCATAGCCTAAGTCTAAAGCCCAATGTGTCTCATTATAGTGCTCTCTCTCTCTCTCTCTCTCTCTCTCTCTCTCTCTCTCTCTCACACACACACACACACACACACACACACACTTGTTCTCCTCCTTTAGCATAAGCCTCCTAGGTTTTATATAGGCCAAGGAGAATCTCTAGGATTGTGACAAGTGTCACAATCCCTCTCATTTGTAACGTTTTCTTACATTAACTCTCTCTCATTATTATGTTAGCACCCACATTAATAAGCATAATGGTCGAATTAATGCCAATGTAAAGGTCAATGTAATATGTCTCTTATTAATGACAACTCATTAAATGCAACTCATGAAGTAACACCTTGTCATCACTTGGCATCATTGAACCGTAGGTCGGCGTAATGAAGTTTGGCTCAGTCGCCGCCGATACCCACGCCCGTATCCGCCACACCTTAAGACCCGTAGGAAACCCCCTACGTGCTCTTGTCCATGATGGAGATCTTCTCTCATATGAACTCCTACAAATCTCATAAACATAATTAAATAATTACTTAATCAATTATACATAAGTTGGTCATCCTGTGCCGAGCATGATTCTCAATTTGGTCATCTCATTCATCGAGGATTCAAAAATACAAAAATAGGCAGATCTTCAAGAGTACTGTGAGAGTAAAAAATGGGCCACGACGGATAGGGATTGCCAGGATAGTACCATGTCGGGGTCCTCCTGGGCGCCTATCCCAAATGGCTTAGGTGCTCACCCAAGTCGGGGAGTCTACCGAGCCCGATCTTTGCCCGACAGAGCATTTTGCCAGAGATTTGCTCTTTCTCTTATATATAATATTATTTTTGAATTTATCTTTCTTTTTTCCCTTTAATTATGATTTATGAAAACTTGTTGACTTAAAATTTATGTCTTGATGCTTCAAAAAGAAAACTGTACATTATGGGGAAAATGCATAGAAGTTGCTGAAAGTATCCAAACTCCATGGATGGTTGAAGTTGTTATTGCATACCCTTTTGCAATAATAGGGGTATAGAGCTTCTAATATGGATTGGATTTGGGAATTTACAAGAACAATGGGTGTTTCTGTTGCAAAAAAAGAATAGCTCTTTGGTGGCCAAAAATATATAATCTCTTACTTTCTCAAAAACGAATAGCACTTTGCTGGCCAAAAATATATAATCTCTCATCTTCTCCTGTCAGAGTAATCCAACTATATAAAATCAAAGAACGTATAAAAGAAAAAGGATAAAAGATAGCTCATGTCACAGCATTGGTGCGTTAAACAATTACACCAAATCAGAATGCTAAGTAAACTTGAAATCAATCAAACGTCATATATTATTGAAAATGGAAACAAGATTACACATTACACTCTAATGTAGCCAAACACTCTTGTACCAATAACTAAAACAATGATTTCGCATCACCATCCTTAGAATGTGAGAATAAATTACGTTCCGCATGGAAACGTTTAAGGACTAGGGGTTGAGTGTGGGTAGAGATAGAGAATGAATGGGTATGCCCTTGGGAAGGGTGGGGATTGTTGGCAATGTGGGCTTAGGCAGATGAGGTATTGGGGGCAAATGAGGTGGATGAGGTAGATAAGGTAGAGGGGGCAGATGAGGTAGATGAGGCAGATGAGGTTGAATGGCCAGTTGAGGCAGTTTTGGCACTTGAGGCTTGGGAAGGGTTGGGATTATAGACAATGTGGGCTTAGGCAGAAAATCATGTAATTGTGGTGGTTCATGTTTAGGCAATGTTGGCATGGTGAGACCGGGTGGCAAGTTTGTCTCTAGAAGGTGGCGAGCCGCAAGGACTTCATCCCCTCCCAGTTGCGACAATGTGATGAATAACAGAGACAAAAGAAGAGATGGATTGCAGCTATTAGAAGCCATGGCTAGATTACTTGATAAGCTGAGACACCTGAGGCTGAGGTAAGGAGTTACTACGTACAATACGATGATTAAAGGGTTGCATGCTTATGGGTTTTATAGAAGGGATGTGGGGAGGCTGAAGTAACCATATAGCTACCAAGGTTGTTAGGAAGGCCAGAGGAAATGCCATAGATAGACAATTTGTTTCTTTATCTGTTTTTTGTTCAACTTCTTATTCATCATTGTCACAATTATCAAACACATCAGCATGGTGATTGTTATTTATTAGTCAATAGTAGTTATCAACCTAGTCACTTTGGTCTAGCAACGTGGTGTTGTTTAACCAATTAATCTATTTCTTGGACAATACACATTTGATGTGATTTTGAAATGCCACGAATATAGTAAGCATTATCCACAGTAGAATTAAATAGACCTCCATATGTTTTTAAAGGTCAATTCATGAAATCATGAATTAATATTTAATTTCACTCATTTTTTGGGCACATTGGATCTCTCTTTCTCACAAGAAGAGATCGATGCTTCCCTTTCAGAGTTACTACTGTTCTTCATCAAATGGAGATGGAGTAACGAGTCATCAGATGCACTGCGGAGATTCGATGTCGAGTTGGAGATCGACGATGGAGGAGACAAAAGCAGTTCTGCATGCAAGAGCCACAGCGAGGAGGAGAGAGAAAATCAATGGTCACCTCGCCACCCGTCGTACTCTAGTTTCTTCCCAACACAGGCACAGACCATTTAAAAAATAAATAAATAAATAAAATTAGATCAACCAGACTGGTCACCGGACCGGCAATACCGCACAGGTCCAAGCCAATACCTGTTGGACCGTTCTATTTATAAATTAAAAAAAAAAACAAAAATTTGGACCAATCACTGAACTGGTTGTACCGGCCAGTCCGTACCGATATCGATTGGACCGGTCCGATCCAAAGCCACTTGATTAGAGCTGACAGTTTCCAACCCGTCCGAGTTTTAGCATGTTTGGATTTAAGTTTTCAACCTGCGGTTCAGGTTTGGGTTGAGTGTTTTCAACCCGCAAATAAACGGATCGGCCTGTCTGATCCATTGGGTATTTATACAATACATTGTAATATACCTTAAAAATATATACCAATTATATATACACACATATATAAAGTAAGGGATAGGGTATTTTTTTCTTTCCCATTTTCCCTCTTCCTTTCCTCCCTCTCTCTCTCTCTCTCTCTCTCTCTCTCTCTCTCTCATATAGTAGAGCTAGGTTGCTAACTTACTAGTGGCTAGAGCATTAAAGAAGGAAAGTAGAATAATGTTAAGATATTGCATTATTATTGTTTACATGAGATTATAGAAAAAAAAATGGTATTAAATTACAATATCATTGAAACTTGTAATCAGATTTATTATACAAGGCATTAGATGAGATATTTAAAAATAAATTAGTAACATTAAATGGGTCAAACGGGTTACGGTGGTTGGGTTCATGTTTGATTATTTCAACCCATTTAATAAATGGACGGGTTCGAGTTGAGTGCTAAGCCATTAGTACCCCCTATCAACCTGACCCAAACCCACCCGAACCCGCCCAATTGCCACCTCTACACTTGATACAATAGTTGTATCATGGCTTAGGATCCTACTGAACGTGGACGATCCTGGTACGGATCGGATCAGTCCGATCCTTGAAACCTTGTGTAAGACAAACGAGCTAACGCTGGGTTACTACGAAGAATAGGAGTATAGCAGCTTCTATTAGAATCGAGATAATTCTCTAAAGCACTCATGACTTTTCACAAGAGGCGTACGGCCGTGCAACCCGCTTAGAATTTAGACGATGGTAAGCTGTTATGTGGGTTGCAAGAATGAAATGTATACGTCAAAAATATTCCATTCAAGATATTTATATCATCATATCTCTATATACATTGTCTTGCAAATCCTAAGTATCGATTCAAGTCTAAAAGACTCTGGTATCTTTGCACCTCACTCTTTTTAATCACTTGACATATCCTTTTTCAGTGTCTTGTATTTTGAATTATGTGGAGGATTGTTGGATTTTTTAGTCAAAATCTGAATCTTTTCTTTGGGCTTTTGTGATCCATTATGTTGTATATATTTTTGGGCCGTATAAGCTCAATTACTTGTGAATGATTTGGGCTTGTTCTAGACTATTCTTTAGGACATGTGTAATCTTTTGGCCCAAGAGGTGCCTTGAAAAGGCACATGTCTCTTCAAAGGGGAGTGAAGAACTCTATAAATAGAGATCATCTCCACTCATTTCTCACACACTACTTGCAATAATAATTGTTGATTTCTCTCTTCTCTCTCCCCTTGTGCGTTGTGTTTTAATACTCTTTTGAATTTTTCAAGATCCATTTATTCTTTCATTGTCGAGAGATACACCGTCAGTTCTCCTCGAGTCCGGTAGACAGTACAACCTACCGGGAGGTCAAGGACCGTTGAATCCTAGAAGCTGGTCTCCATCAACCCAGGAACTAAGGATTTAATCCGATAGGGGATGATATCGGTATCAAGAACAGTGACTACACACCTCGGTCCATAAATTGATAAATTCTCATTCTCATATTTATTATTATATTATATATTATTCATTTCTTGCTTTCATAACAATATTATTTATTCATTACTTATATTATACAGTAATGCATCTGTCCATTATCAGCTGAAAATTATTTATCACATTCATCTTATCATACCTATCCAGTAGACATACTTTTACAACTTCAAACACTGCCTAAGTTTAAAGCACTCTCTCTCTCTCTCTCTCTCTCTCTCTCTCCCACACACACACACACTTGTTCTCCTCCTTTGGCCTAAGCCTCCTAGGCTTTATAGGCCAAGGAGAATCTCTAGGATGGTGACAAGTGTCACAATCATTCTCATTTGTAACATTTTTTTGCATTAACTCTCTCTCATTATCATGTTAGCAACCATATTAATAAGCATAATTGTCGAATTAATGCCAATGTGTCATGCCCCGGATCTCGTGGCACGAATCCCTATGCGAGCTGCACGGATCATGATGTGAGACCTTCGGATTCCCAACCGTGGAACGCGGATTACCAAACAACATCCAACAATAAAAGTAATAATAACTACTCGTATTGAACTAACAGAGTGCAAAAGTAAAAAATATAAATTAAATTAAAAACCATGGCTTCAGAAGAGCCTACGATTCATAATAAAACCAATTCCCCGCGTCTACATTCCAACCCAACATAATCCATTAAAACCAATTATAACAATATTTAAAATAAATCCGAAATGAAGGAGTAATAGCAACTAGTCCAATTCGTCATCATCACACCTCAACCAGCAATATAAAATGTCATGTAAGCTTGGAATGCCCAGTAAGAATCAATTATGTCATACATCCTTGTGGAATACCGTTAGTCCCAAACCACATAGCAATATCATACGATACATTCAACAAGGGAGGGAAATATAATCATGTCACACATATGAATAATGAAAACAGCAAGCACAAAAGAGATAACGATAACAGTACTAAATGAAATAAATGAAAGCAATGCACCATGATGATTAATACAAGCGATGCACATGTGGTATGAATGAATTCTAAAGCACCTCCTAGCCGGTGATCAGTCAGTTCCAAGTTAACTTGGCATCCACTTTACTGTAACTAGGCGACATTCTCTTATCATGTAATAACAATTACAAGGCATTCATTTTACTACAACTAAATACTACTCTCTTAAGTCCCACATGTACATCGCGGTTTTGCAAGATTTTCAACCTATCGGGCTCAATTCCCGTAGCTATTTCTCGTATTTGTTCCTTATGCATAACAATGCATGGATGGGTCACTCAAAGACCTTTATTCGTTACTGCCCCGTTGACCGGACAAACTACTCAGTTCACAATTCTATTTGTCGCTGCTCGGTTGACCGTAGAAGCTATTCAGTACACCACTCAATCCGTCGCTGCCCGATTGATCAGACAAGCTATCCATTCCTCATATCAATATCAATAGGATTCTCAGTGATAACTGTCATATCCCAAACCTAAGGATTCACTTAGGAGCCCTTAATCATCTGGGACATGACTCTCACTCCCAAAAGCACTCGAGAGTGGTAGCAAGTATCGCACTAACACCTGAACATCGTTGGATATTCAAGAAAAATACAATAATATAAAAGCATTACTTTAATGTATTACATCAATTTCTATACAAAAACAGCAGAAGATAGTAAATCAAAATAAAGTTCCAGGTTAAAATCAAATCTCTCATACTAATCTAGTCCAAAAGATAATACATCATTATCCAAAAAAAACATCAAATTACATCACTACAAATCATAATAAAAGTCTTTATAGTGTCCACCAAGGTGATCTAACAATCAATCTAACATGCTATGCAATCTGTTAGACCTATCAATATGACATATTCCCACATGATCGATCAGTCCTTGAGCAAGATGTCTTCACGAGCCATCCCCCTAATACAAGGCCTTCTCAAGGATATGATATTCTATGAGCACAGACATAGTTTTAAAGGTCCACAACCTAGGAGCCACAATCCCCCCCCACTTATTTTTTATCATGGGTAATATTCCAAGGTTCCATCACGTAGATTGCCTCAGGAAACCATGTCCATTAACAGTCAACAGAGATATCTCTCTCTGAATATACGCCCAAGCTTTCACTTCATGAAATACCTTGGGAAAAAGGGTCCATAAGATAAGGGTGAGTATATTGGGGTAGCTAATCCCTCAACTCAATCTGTCTGTCTCCTCACTCAATACGATTTCGTATCATAACACTCTTATCAACTCTCGAATCCAACGCGTGGACTCGGAGACAGAGGGAATTACTCATGGACAATGTCACGGTCGAGAGTCGATGCAGTGCAAGTGATGAGGTGCACATTAGCTGCACATTCATCTTCATTGTGTATAGAGTACATTATCGGATTAAATATGATTCATCCCTCATTCTTCATGTAATACAAATCATGGTTACAAGTAAATTGTGCTTGTGTCAAAATATTAGTTCCATAAGGAAGAAAGTATATAAATAAATCAATGTAGAACGCAATTGTATACATTTCTGATCAAATCGAACCAATTAAAACTCAAGTATGAAAGACCAAACAAAAAGGACTAAGTTTGTAATTCTCGGCGGACCGAGGGTCCACCGAGCAGTCTCGGTGGGATCCTCGACGCACCTAAGAGTTTCTTGACGACTATTCCAGGGACTCAAAAATCCACAAAAGTTTCTCGAAGCACCAAGTAGGAGTTCCTGAAGGCTTTCGACGAACGGTTCGGCTCACCGAGATGGTCACCGAACCTCACGTTAGGCCAAAATTCTGGGTTTTTCTTCTCAATAGCAATCTAAATGGCACAAGAACCTAAATTAATTCATCCACTACATATTTCACACAGAATACACTATAAATTATGCAAATCAAAACACCATTTGAAGCATACAACAATATGAAAGCTTTTCTCACTCAAGGAACATGAAATGGAGGGGAAAATCAATGAAAGTAAACAATGAGCATCGAAATCAATCTAAGATCACGTTGAACAATATTTCTTACTTAAAGAAGATGGAAAAATAATCCAAATCAAAGCAAACACAAGCTTCAAGCCCTTCTTCTTCTCCAAGCTCTCCAACAAAGAATTTCTCTAAGATTTGAGCAAACAAGCTCTCCCATGCATGGAAGAGACAAAGAAAGAGAGAGCCATGTGTTTGATTCAATGTGGTGTCAAAATCTAAGCCATAGATCTCAACCACTAAAATCCTAACCATTGGATTTAGACATGAATGGGAGTAGGTATATCCCTCCAACCACCAAGTCTTCCCCAATCCTAGCACTTGAATTCAAAATAAAGAAGAAACAAATGATCATGGCCACACATCATAAATCAAAGGACTTAAAGAGATCCATACCACACATCACAAATAAAAGGGTTCATGCTAGGGTGTGTAGCGCCCAAATTAATAAGGCAAAATCACAACCGTTCGCACAGCAGGATTAACCTAGTGGTTAATCCAAACAAAGGAAATTAAACATCATAGTGGTTCACTAAATCAAGTATGCATAATTAAAAAGGTCAGTCCGTTACAATAACACCCTTCAGAAGCTACCCGTGCACCCATACTTACGAATAATCCATTAGATGCCATCACAAGTATCATTTCCACAATTCGGTAGGATTACCAATGATAATACCCTTCAGAAGTTGCCCGTGCGCCCATTCACACGAACAATCTGCCGGATCGCATAACGAGCATCCCTTCTACAAAAACTTATCTAATATATCATCAATTTACAATACCAATCACTTACCATCCAACATTGCAAGGAACCTCAATCTCTTCTTAATAAAACCCTGCCAAGGGTCCAAGTGTCAAATCCTAAGCAAAAGGATCAAAAACCCCCAATTGGGTCTCTGTCGGCTGGGTGGCCGGTGTGCCGGTACCTGCCCACCCTGCCGACGAACCCACTGTGTACCTCTAAGTCCTTGTCAGCACACGGTCGGTGTGCTGGTGCTTGCCGACAGGCAATATCTAGGTATAATTTTGACCCAGTAGACAGCACAATCGGTGTGCCGCTGCCTACCGACTGGTTACAGGATTTGAATCTCAGATTCTCCCTAAAGTTGCCAAACATCAAACCATTCAATCCGGTCAATCCTAAATTATATTAAATAAATACCACTATTGTGATCATTACTAAATAAGATCAAAAACATGTTAAAGCATAATTTAACCAAATCAAGAAATAAAAAACCTACATCTATTTTCACATAAATTTTCTACTACAAAACTCATGTAAATCAATCTGGAATCATGTCAGAATGAGGATAAACATCATTCAATCCACAACTGAATAAATAGTGACTCAATAGCAAATTTAAGCATCACTTAGACAACGGAATCATACGTTCAAATCCGAAGACTATCACAATATTCCACAAGGATTATACAGAAAATGATACTTACACCCTAGTGTGCTTAAGTTCAGATATATCTTCTTTCTCTCTCTTCCTTCTTCCTCTTCCTCTTCCTCTTCTTCTTCTCCAAGCAAAGCGATGGCTAGGGTTTTTGGTTCTTCCTTTCCACTCTCTTTCTTAACTCACGATACCCTCCTATTGTGTCTTCTCCTCTTATGGGTAAGTGAGGGGGAAGTTATAGTAACCTTCCTTCCTCTCTCTCACTTTCTAAACCCACGATCACACGCACAATGTGCGTTACAAATTGGATTTCATGTTTTGAAATTATTGGTAGTTTCCCATAAAGCCTTCGAATTACACCTTAACCCCAACTTAGTTATTTGATTATTAATTTGTCCAAAGCTTTATTTAGCCTATAAACATCACACAATTTAAACCCAGAAAAATACTCATCAATTATGGTCCCTATTAATGTCACTAATTCCAGTTTCCATACCCATTAATTGTATAATAATTATTAATCAAGTTTGGATTTCATTAAATTTTATTTAATTCTAATAATTAATTTAATATTGATTATTATTATTTATTGCCAAGTTTAGGGTCACTACACAATGTAACGGTCAATTTATTGTGTCTCTTACTAATGACAACTCATTAATTGCGACTCATGAAGTAACACATTGTCATCACTTGTCGTCGTCGAACCGTAGGTCGACGTATGAAGGTTTGGCTTAATTGTCAAAGATACCCACGCCCATGTCTGCCACAGCTTAGGAACTGTAGGAAACCCTCCCTGACGTGCTCTTGTCCAGGACGGAGATCTCCTCTCTGATGAACTCCTACAAATCTCATATACACAATCAAATAATTACTTAATTAGTTAACATAAGTTGGTCGTGTTGTGCTGAGAATAATTTTCAATTTGGTCATCTCATTCCATGTCGGGGATGCATTCTTGGACCTTTGGGAGCATTGAGAGAGTAAAAAATGGGCCACGGTGGACAAGGATGGCCAAGATAGCACCTTGTCGGGGTCCGTCACGGTCCTCCTAGGCACCTTGGCCAAATGGCATAGACATTCACCCATGTCGGGGTGTCTGTCGAGCCCGATCTCGGCCCAGCAGAGCATTTTACCAGAGATTTGCTCTTTCTCTTATATATAATATTTATTTTGAATTTATCTTTCTCTTTTTTCCTTTAATTATGATTTACAAAAACTTACTGACTTCAAGTTTATTTCTTGATGCTTCAAAAAGAAAACTGTACATTCTGGGAAAAATGCATAGAAGTTATTGAAAGTGTCCAAACTCCATGGATGGTTGAAGTTGTTATTGCATACCCTTTTGCAATAATATATTGGGGGACCTTCTAATAATATGGATTGGATGTGGGAATTTACAGAGATAAACTTTGAAATGCTGAAACTCTGTACTCTCAAAAGGTGAGAGTCTAGAGATGAAGAAGATCTATTTATAGTT
>JAUPMG010112340.1:0-11980 GCA_031762675.1 Pachysandra terminalis | reverse complement strand
AGAGAGAAATTGTGTTTTATGAGTTTAGGGCTCTATTTATAGGCAACCTGTGAATAGTGCCAATACTTAAGGGCAAAACGGGGTTTTCGGCTCTATATTTCTTGATTGGTCGTATTTGCGGGTTCTGTTAGATGGCTATTGTTGAAGTGTCTGAGATGGATCTTGGAAGTCTACGAATGTAATTAATTAATTTATTAAATTAATTAAATCTTAATTAATCTCTAATTTTTCATCTGGTCCTTCAGATTGGCTACCTAAATTTATGTTTTTTCTTAATTAACCTAACTTTCCGAGGTCAAGGATCTAATGGGCATAAACCTAGGCTGTTAGTGGACCTAGTTTAATAATTTTGAAATTATCTCCATCACTAATCTTAATTAACTGAGGTTAAGTTTTCAGGTTATTACAGACACCCTCACATATACCTATTCTACAAGGATTCTTGCTATTGCGAATGGTAATTGTATTAATACACATTGATCCACGATCAATTTTTGGCGCCGTTGCCGGGGACTGTTAACAGTTGTGTTGTTAAGTTTTTAGGATTAAATCTAATTTAATTTTGTATATTTTCTGTTTTTATTTTTATTTTTATTTTTTTTACTGCTCTATTTTGTGTTTTCTGGTTTAGGAATCGTCACCGCTAGGGCGCACTATAGGAGAGCTTGAGCGCATATCACAAAAGGATCAAGCGCATTTCTCAAAGCAAACAAGTGACAACATTTAATTTCATTGAACCTCGTTTCACAAGCAGTCAGGTGAGTCTATAAATTTGTTTTTGTATATTTTATTTATTTTTCATTAGTGGATGTTTGGTCGTCTTTCGGTATCTTTGCCAATTCTACCTTGCAACTTAGACAGAACAGACTCCTAGACAACTTAGGGCGGCCATAAGGTATTCTAATTTGTTAAGAGAACGTATCATTGAGAAAATGGCCGAGGAACCAGAAAGACCTGGTTTTGCTTAAAGACCATTACATTCCCACTACTTGCACTTCTCCGTCATGCCTTCAGTTGCAGCAAATCGCAGGAACTCACTATGAAATTAAGTCCAGTATTATTCAAGTGCTTCCATCCTTCTTTTTCCCTTTTCACTCAAAGACAAAGACAAATATTGGTTTAATTCCTTGGGAGCCAACACGATCACTTCTTGGACTCAAATGTAGCAAGAGTTCCTAAAGAAGTATTTCCCCATAGGAAGGACCAACCAAATCCGGAAAGCCATCACTGGTTTCTCCCTAAGTGAAGGAGAACTGTTTTATGAGACATTGGAAAGAATGAAGGACCTTCTGAAGAAGTGTCCGCACCATGCTATCCCAAGTTGGTAGCTTGTACAGTGTTTCTATGATGGTTTGACTGAACCTTATAGGCAGATGGTGGATGCCCCATGTGGAGGCACATTTATGCTAAAAAACGAGAATTAAGCATGGACTCTCTTTGAGAACCTTTGTGAGAACTCGATGCAGCATGCATCATCCAATCGTAGGACGCCTGCTCCTAGAACTTCTAAGACCGAAGGTCTTTTCGAGGTAAGCAATGCATTGGATGTGACTACCAAAGTGGAGGCATTATCTCGAAAGATAGACCAACTCATGGCAGCTGGTTTAGTTCCTACCACTACCCCTCGCAAGCCCATCCCAAGTGAGGCATGTTCATTTTGCTCTAACCCCTCACATCATGCGAGAGATTGTCCTACTGTTGAACATTTTTTTAAAAATTCTCATGAGCAAGTAAATGCAGCTTTCTCCAGACCGGGTAATGATCCGTACTCAAATTCTTACAACCCGGAATAAGAAACCATCCAAATTTCTCGTGGCAAGCTCAAGCTACTAAAAATTCAGCACCATCTTTTAGATTGCACAACTAAGCACATCCGCAATCAATAAATCAATCCTTTAATCCATCCTCTAATTATCGGCCCCCTCAGTAGAAATATCACTCAACTCCTCCTCCTCTCAGGAATTCTACCTTTGAGGAAAAGGTTTTGACTGCTCTTAGCAATTTTGAGGCAAACACTCAATTGTTAAACTCTCATTCTCAATCCATTGGAAAGCTAGAAGCCCATGTCGGGCAGATAGCTAATTCACTTAACAAGAGAGTGGAAGGGAAACTCCCAAGTCAGCCTGTGGCCAACCCAAAGGGACAACACATGGTTGATGGGAATGTGTCAAGTAGTTCTCAGCATGAACAGGTCCAGGTCATCAGCACGCAGAGAAGCGGGAGAGTAGTTGACAATCAAATAGAGGAAAGGAAAAGTGAACAAACTAAGCCACCAAAGAAGCCAAATGTGGCTAAAGACAAAGGATTAAGTGATGAAGCTCCTTTTTCAGCCACTCCCACTCTTGAGACACCATATGAGCCCAAGGCTCCATTCCCTGAGCGTCTCAAAGAGCATCCTTGTGCTATGAAATAAGGAGATAAAATTCAAGATATGATGAAAAATTTTAAACAAGTGAAAATCAATATTCCCATCATAGATGCCTTCCGAAAAATTTCCTTCTTATGCTAAGTTTCTCAAGGACTTGTGCAATCAAAAGCACAAAACTAGGAATCATATTCCTAAGAAATTATTTCTCACAGAGCAAGTAAGTTCTCTCATTCAGCATAACAAACCCCCAAAGTTTAAGGACCCTGGTACTCTTACCATTTCGTGTATCATAGGAAACTATGAAATTGAGAAAGCCCTCCTTGACTTGGGAGCAAGTGTGAATTTGCTTCCTTACTCGGTGTATCTGCAACTAGGTCTAGGAGAATTTACGCCCACAACGATTATCTTACAACTGGTTGATCGATCTGTTAAGAAACCGTGTGGGATCATTGAAGATGCTATCATTCGGGAGGGCAAGTTCTACTACCCAGTAGACTTTACTGTTCTCGATACAAAACCTGTCCTAAATCCTGATAAGCATATCCCTATCCTCGGACGTCCTTTCTTAGCTATGGCTAATGCATGCATAAATTGTAGGATCGGGGTTATGGAGGTATCGTTTGGAAATATGATGGCTTCGGGCTTCCAGCTTATGTATGCATCGCATTCATTTGGAGGATGATACTTGACCATCCTGTGAAACACAGTGTCGGTTAAATCCCAACATGAAAGAGGTGGTTATGAAGGAACTTGTTAAGTTGCTAGATGCAGGCATCATTTACCCCATCTCTAATAGCAAGTGGGTCAGTTCCACTCAAGTGGTACCCAAGATGTCTGGTATCACTGTAGTTGAGAATTCAACGGGATATTTAATTCCTCAACGCATGACCACTGAATGGCGTGTTTGCATTGACTACTGGAAACTCAACTCCAATACTAGGAAGGATCATTTTCAATTCCCATTTATTGATCAAATCCTAGAGCATCTTGCTGGCCAGAGTTATTATTGCTTCTTAGATGGATATTCTGGCTATAATCAAGTGGTCATTGATCCCCAGTATCAAGAAAAGACAACTTTCACCTGTCGCTTCGGTACATTTTCTTACAGACGCATGCCATTATAGTTATGCAATGCAACTGAACATTTCAAAGGTGTATGATGTCTATATTCTCGGACAAGGTTGAGAAATTTCTTGAGGCATTCATGGACGATTTTTCTATCTTTGGAGCCTCCTTTGATAAATGCCTCCATAATCTTTCACTTGTTCTTCAAAGATGCAAGGAGAAAAATCTGATTTATAGTCGGGAGGAGAGCCATTTTATGATTCAAGAGTAAATCGTCTTAGGACACAGTGTGTCGAAAAGAGGGATTGAATAGATAAAGCGAAAGTTGAGTTGATTGCCAATCTTCCACCGCCTACTTCAGTGAAGCAAATTTGTTCCTTCCTTGGACATGCCAGCTTCTATCGCCACTTCATCAAAGATTTCAACAAAATATCACGACCCTTGTGCAATCTTCTTGCCAAAGAGACTACTTTCAATTTTGATGAAGTATGTCTCGAGGCATTTGAGAAGCTACACTCTCTCCTATCCTCCGCCCCCATCATGAAACCTCCTAATTGGTCTATTTCCTTTGAAATCATGTGTGACCCACCCGATTATGCTATGGATGCAGTCTTGGGACAGCATGAGGACAAGCTCCCTCATGCTATTTACTATGCTAGTAAAACTCTCTTGAATGCTCAACTGAACTATACCACCACTGAGAAAGAATTACTAGATGTCATATTTTCCTTGGACAAATTCCGCTCTTATCGTTTAGGATCCAAGGTAATTGTTCACTCTGACCATGCCGCTTTGAGGCATCTGTTGTTTAAGAAAGAAACCAAGCCCCGTTTGATTCGATGGATACTCTCATTATAAGAGTTTAATTTGGAAATATGGGACAAGAAGGGAAGTGAAAATGTAGTTGCTGATCACCTCCCTAGGATTCTTCTTGAGTTGTCTCATTCCATTCCAGTTCATGATTCCTTCCCGGATGAGCAACTATTTGAGATTACTCAGAAGGAACTACCCTGGTATGCTAACATTGTCAATTACCTTGCCATAGGTAAAATTCCCTCTCAATGGTCCAAGTAAGAAAATGACCGATTTTTCAAGCAGGTCCGATCCTACTTTTGGGAAGATCCGAAACTATTCAAATATTGCGCTGATCAGATAATCTGCCGTTGTGTTCCTGAGAGTGAATTTCATAGTATCCTCACACTTTTCCACCCCATGGCTTGTGGAGGACACTTTAGTGATAAAAGGATCGCAACAAAGGTCTTACAGAGCGGATTCTTTTGGCCATCTTTGTTCAAGGATGCTTATGATTTTTGTCGAGCATGTGAAAGATGTCAACGCCTTGGATCAATGTCCCGAAGAGACATGATGCCTTTGAACCCCATCTTGATTGTTGAAATTTTTTATGTCTAGGGTATAGATTTCATGGGACCTTTTCCGCCCACTTTCGGATGTGAGTATATTCTTGTGGCGGTGGACTATGTTTCCAAGTGGGTAGAGGCTGTTGCGACCAAAATCAATGACAAAAGGGTTGTTGTCAAGTTCATACAGGTAAAGATTTTTAGTCGGTTTGGTAGAGCTATCATCAGTGACGGAGGGAAGCATTTTTGCAATCAGTGTCTAAAAAACGTTTTTATTTAAATACTCTGTCACACATAAACTTGCCACACCCTACCATCCCCAAACAAGTGGCCAAGTGGAATTATCAAACAGGGAAATCAAGCACATCCTGGAAAAGACGGTTAGGTCGGACCACAAGGGTTGATCTTTGCAGCTCAATGATGCACTTTTGGCCCACCGTACGACATTCAAGATGCCAATTGGCATGTCGACATACCGACTTGTTTATGGACAAGCGTGCCATCTCCCTATTGAGCTTGAACACAAGGCTCTGTGGGGCGTCAAGCAGTTCAACTTCGATATGCAATTGCCCGGCTCTCACCGAAAATTGCAGTTGAGTGAACTTGAAAAGCTTTGCAATGATTCTTATTAGAGTGCCCGAATTTATAAGGAGAAAATGAAAGCATTTCATGATCGTCACATTCGGCCAAAGACTTTCGTTCCGGAGCAGAAAGTGTGGCTCTTTAACTCCAAACTTTGACTCTTTCTAGGTAAGCTCCGTTCGAGATGGGATGGCCCCTTCATAGTCACATCAGTTTCCCCTCACACTGCAGTTGAAATTTAGGATATGAAGAACGGTAACCTTTTCAAGGTTAACAGTCAGAGGTTGAAGCCCTACAAAGAGGGCATTGAGCATACTGATGATGTGGAATCCGTCAACTTGAAGGATCCCATCTATCATGACTGATAAAGTCATTTCTCCGTCGAGCTAGCGACGTAAAACATTAGCATAGCACCATGGAGATACTGCATGTCTCCATTCCTATCTTTTTCTTTTTATTTCTTATTTTATTTATTCTTTTCTTTTACTGACACTTCTCATGTTGTATTTCAAGATGCCTATTTCTATTACATGATTGGAGTAGTACTCTGTTTTTCATGATAGGTGTTCTTGCATCGAAGTTTGGGGGAATGTTGTATGCCCCATTTTTTCCTTGCCTCCCGGTATTGTATCTCTATCTACACATTGTGGACAATGTGTAATTTAAGTTTTGGGGTGTGGAAAAAAGGAAAAATATTTTTATGAATATGTTTGATCATGTTATTCCTGAGAATTTGTTTGAATTTTAATTGTGATTTACATTTCATTGGCGAGCTTAAAAATTTTGAACACATGATCATTTCACTAAGGAATCTAAGTCTTTTCACGTATTTTTGGCAAATGAGATTTCACATGTTTTATTTTGAATTTGTCACGAGCACACTAGCACATAGTTTGTGAGGTATAAAATGCGAAACCGATTGTGTTTTTTTTCAATGTCTTGAGTGAAGTTGGGTGACTTGTTAGATGAATGAACAAAAAATAACAAAAAAAAATTGATCACATTGAATTTTCCACTGAGTAACCGGACCTCTTGCCTCATTAACTTTTGAGTGTTCACATCAAAATGTGAGAATTTTGGTTTGGTTGATGGCATGGCTAGTTTAGTTTCGTAGCCTTTTTGACTCGAGTTAGTAAGCCCGTAGGGGTGTTCTTACATCTAGTGCCCTAAAGCCATCCGGTTTGGGAGTCATTGGTCTAACACTTGATACATGGGTCAATTAGAAAGCTTAAGGAAGCTAAGCATTGCACAACCTGCACATAAAAAAATTATTATCATGTCTTTAATGCTTTCATTGTTATGCCTTGATTGTTTCATCCGATGGGGATCCCAATGAATTTTGAGGTATTGAGTCATTCACATTAGAATTAATTTGAAGCCTCATGATTGCGTGTTAGTCCACTTTACACCAATTTGAAATTGTGGCATCTCAACTAGTCATTTGTAAGTAATTAGACTTTGGAATTCCTAAAAGTTTTGAAGATGGAGTTTATCTTTTTAAGCTTGCTAATGAATGAGAACATTTTTTTTTGTGCCATTGCATTCTTATGGACAACATGATTTTGCATAATGTTTGTGGGTAGCATTTCTATTAAACCCTCACGAGATTTCACTCATCCACTAGGGATGCCGAGGGGTTTAAAAGACTTGTTGCATACGCTAAATGCAATTGTGTTTCCCACGAAAGAGGACGTAGTGTAGTTGTTATATTTTGTTTCATTTTAATTTCAATTTTGTAATTGCTAAGAGACTAGCAATATGTAAGTTTGGAGTGTGATAAGCGTCGAATGTTGCATATTCAAGTCCCTTAGCATGCATACGTTAATCTCTTAGTTTCTTTGTAATTTAATGTTTTGCGTTATTTTTGTGTTTTAAGCATTTTCAGGTTTCTAGGAAAAATACAAGTAAAACCATCATTTACCTAAGATTTGAATTTGAATTCAAATCCAAACACAGCCTTAAAGAAAAGAGGTGGAGATACCAAGAAGAGGAGAGGAGGTCGACACCATGGGGAAAAGGGCAGAAAAACGTGAAGTGCTTAAAAGTGAAAAAAAAAAAAAAAAAAAAGGAGTTCGGGAAGAACTGTGCGCGACAGTTCTCTTGGAATGAATTTCTCTTCAACAAAGGCGATTTCTAGCACCTCTATGAGTGGTTAATTCATTCATAGGGTATTGATGTAACCCTTTCCAATTAATGATGGTGTAATTGTATTTTTATTTTGAGAATTTTATGAGCATGAATGATGGTTGTTTAACCTAGAGAATACTTTGTAATTGTGTTTAAATGTTTACATTCAATTTTGATAAACCTCTTGTCTTATCTCAGAAAGTTGTTTGTCTCTATTGAAATCAACATTCGTATTTTCTGTGATTATACGAATGATGGTTTTACAACGATTTTAATTGACAAGAAATCAATAGGGTCAGATAGACCATGCCTAGGAAGGATGAATTGCTCTACTCTAAGGACCTGAACCCTTATCCTCAATTAATTAAGATTAGTAACTAAGTTTAAATTAAAATAATTAAATTAGGTTCATAAGTAAACTAGGTTAGTACCCATTAGGTCCCTGACCTCAGAAAGTTAGACTAATCAAGAAATTAAATTAATTTAAGTAGCCAACCTGATTAGTCAGCAAAACCTTAGAGATTAAGTAAATTTTAAATAATTAGATTAGATAACTAATCACATTCATCAACTTCCAAGATCCACCTCAGCCCCACCAATAAAAGCCCTCTAACAGAGCCTGCTTAGGTGACCTATCGGAAATTATAAGACCAGAAACCCCATTTTACCCCTGTTGCTGAACTTATTCACATATGACCCGTAAAGCCTATAAATAGAACACTTAACCTCATTTTCATCATTTTCTCTCTTCTTCTTCCTCTCTTTTTCTCTCTTGGAGCAATGGAGCTTATGGGAAAGCCATGGAGAGCACGAGAGACGGCGAATCGACTCCGATATTACTCCGACGAAACCCCAAGTTGAGTAACCTATCCTTGAAGTTGTAATTTAGTTGTGTTTCAGCATTTTGACCTAGGAGAAGGGTTATTTGCTATATACCCACCTTCTTTTTACGATTTATACCCTTAATGATGATGCATGAGGAAACCCTTAACACTAGACCACCTTATTTGATCTCATATGTAGAAAAACCAAACCATAAGTGGAGAGAATAAGGGGAAAACCTCAATTCCCCATTGTAGACTAAACAAATTCAAAATACAATTATGATCGGACCTTCCTGAGAGCAAGACCAAACTCCCGGTGAAATATCAGACCTGCTGGCCTTTTCCCCAGCTTCGGCACACTGTTCCGCGCACCGAACAGGTCCCCGAATCTCAGAGACCATTTTGGTTCTTTGGAATTGTCGTCAAAAATAGTTTAGACGAACCTACGAGGTCGCTGAATCCCCTTTAGGCGAGCCTAAGAGGTCGTCGAACTACATAAGTGACCAAACCAAGTTGACTTCTCGTCTATCGAGACTCATTTAGACCAAACATCAAGGTGCCAACTCATTTGGCACACTTTTGTACTTTTCGGCACGCCGAATGGTCGCCGAGCACTCCGTCGAACGGTTCCACTGGTCCAAATGGGGTGATTCCAATGGGAGCGCGTGTGTCTTGACTAGTTACACGTGCTTGGCCTATTTCTGGGTCAGTTAGACCTCTTATGCAAAATTCGACCCCGCAACCCGAAAATTTAGATTTCTAGTTTTGACCGAGCAATAGGAGTTTTCAGGGAAATGAGTAAGCATGGCCCCTTAAGACTCCCATTAGCTCTAGACCATTATAATACACGTGTTTGGATATGAATAGCGATTTTGGTCTTTCATTTATTCATTCAAATGTAAGTTAAGGCATGTTGGGATGCCCTTGTTTATATTCCATGGGAATATGGTATGACTTAGGCATATGGATGCCTCATGTTTATGAATTATGATGGTTAGATCATGGAGATGACCTCAATAGATATTGATGATGAGTTTGGTGCCGGTGTGCCCATGTTGCTTTACTACTTTCAATTTTAGGATAATATTTACCTGTTATGCTTATAGTACTATACACTTATATATGTATGTAGGTATAAAGTTAGATCAATAGTTGTATGCTATTATTGCTTAGTGGGGATAGATTATGGGACTAGATTAGTAGTTTGTGTACTTTATATTTCTTAGTAAGTTAGGTTATGTGATTGTGCCCATATGATTGAATGTTTGAATATATGCCTATGAAAACTTGTCTGTTGCATTAAATAAAGGATTTGAATCTGGATGTTGCATATGGACTTTCCAGTTGTGATAGCCTGGTCTAATGCCCTCATGATACTATGGGTGTAGACTAACACATGGGATATTGACTTGATAGCTATTTTAGTCCTATGAGAGGACCCCATGATTAGATCCAAGCTGAGAGTGAACCCACATAAGGAACCTCATCAGTCTTAAGGGATGATGATTGCCCAAGGATCCGCACGTTGGTGTAAACTTGGAAGATGGTGGACTATCCTTAGGATCCGCACGTTGGTGTAAGCTTGGGAGTCAGTGAGACCATGTTATATTTCTGTTGGGCTGTGAATACGTATGATTCCCTGAGGGATACCGCAGGTTATTGCAAGTTTTGGCCGAGGGCCCGTGATAAAAAATAAGTGGGGGAATTCTGCCTCCTAGGTTGAAAGCCCTTAAAACTATGTTGTACACATAGAATCGTCATATTCTTTGTCCGTATATATGGGGGGATGATTTCAGGTTGCTGGGACACCCTGGATAGAGATTGGGATCACGTGGGAGCATACGATATTTCACCTTCAATACAACGTTGCATTTCACTTGCATTGCATATTCTGTGTTGATATTAGTGTGAGAGCCTCTTGTATGAAACACTTTACCTAATTCTCATATAAAAATTTACGCATGTAGTTGTAGGATTATTGACCATTGAGTAATACTCTGTGAGGATGGGAGAGAACTTGTATTGTGTTTATTTATAATTATATGTTCACATTGTTCATCACTTGCAGATATCTGCTTATTACACACTGCTCACTTTTGCACTTTTATCAAAATGTTGGAGCATGAATAAATACACTTCATCGTAGGTTTACTCATTCGGGCTTCCAACTTATGGATGTTGTTTATATTTCAAGTTTCGGAGCTTAGGTGCGAAGAGTGAGACCGGAATGGGTAGCGTACTTTGGTTGAATATTTGGTCTAGTCTAAACATAGAATTTATTTACCTAGAATCCTTTGATTTCAGTCTAGGTTGTATTTAGTTACTTATATCTTACTAGAACTGCTAGAATCTTTCGCTTATGTTTTAATTACTGTTATCCACACTCGTAGAAATACGGGTTGAAGGCAGTGAAACAATCAGAAAACCTATGAAATTGGGAATACTGTTCTGAGTAGTTTTCCATGTTAAAAGGTTTGCAACCATTGACATAACCAGTGGTTATGGCATGGCTCCGAACTTGTAGGTTTTTTTGGGCCAAAGGAACCGCTTCTTCAGTGGAACACCTGGGTTTTTCGTTTGTTGAAGGGAAAAAGAAAAAGAATTTACAGCATGTAAAATTTATAGGTGTTTGATTGCATAATTGGGATTTCAATGTGAATTCTGCAATGCCAAAGAGGGCAGTCTATCCAATGTTGATGATAGAGAGATGCAGAGTAACCCAATTTATAATGCTATAGAAATAAAACAAGGCCAGTGCAAGTAAAACTAAGAACAGAGAAAACAAAAAAAAGGAAGAACAAAACTCACCCTCCTAGAAATCATGCACCGTAAGATTCAAAAAAATGTTGGGAATTAATTCGGAGATGCTGCGACCCGAGCGATTTCACCAGTCGAATTTGTCGGAGATGTTACGGTCGGAATTCGTCAGTTCAGTTTGTCAAAGAATTAAAGAAAAAGATTTAAAAGGAATAAAGGGAAACACCACCATAAAAAAAAAATTAAAGGATTTCGTTCGTTCGGTTTGTCGGAGAAGGATTTGACGCCTGGAAGAGATGATTTGCACAAGAAAGGGAAGAGAAAAAGGGTTTTTACTATGCAGTTAAAACCCTGGTTCGATTTGGTTCAATCGAAACCTTGGAAGGGTATTTTAGTATATTTGTTTTTTATAATTAAATAAAAAATTGTAATTAACTCTATTTTTAAATGTAAGGGCATTTTAGACAAACTATAATGTCCGTTAATTCTCTTAACGGTGGTCTTCATCGAAGGGGCAATGTGTTGTTTTTCATAAATGAAGGGAGGTCTGTGCAAATTGCACAGACCTCAAGGGAGGTAAGTGTAATTTACCCTTAAAATTTTATTTTTTAAAACCAAGGTAGACCGATCTACCCTCTTAAGCCATAACTAATTCACGTTGTTTTAACCAGATGATAAAAAAAAAAAAGAGAGGGTAAATTACACTTTTACCCCTAAAATTTGTACCACTTGCACATAGACCCCTGAGCTTTTTGAAACTATATTGATCCCCTTTATCCAAAACCTCAAGAGGTCGTGGACAGATTTAACCCTAATAAAATATAAATTACTCTTCTCAAATCCCCCCCCACCCCTATCCAAAACCTCAAAGAGAGTCATGGATTGATTTACCCTTAATA
>JAUPMG010112329.1:0-11980 GCA_031762675.1 Pachysandra terminalis | reverse complement strand
TAGAGTTTAAGTTAGTTTAGGATTATGTTTTTAATCCTATCCCTTAGATTAGATTAGTTAATTTACAGCATTTAGATGAGAGGTGTTCTAATTCTAGTGTGAGTGAAAGATTAATCTTATCCAACCCTTATCATAATTAGTTTAGGTTCCATTACCTTTTAATCTCAGCCTTTAGTTTAACCTAATTAATCCTAACCCTTGATTTTAAGTCTTTTAATCATATTAAGAATATTAGAGGTGGTTCTACCCTAGTCTAAAGTCCTAGTTCTATAATAACTTGATTTTAATTATTTATTATTTAATTAGGAAGAAAATTAGTTATTTAATTAAGTTAATTGGGCTTAATTTCTAGTTGGGCTTTAATCCTATTGGGCTTTACTTAAGTCCAACTAATTAATAATTATAAGTAGGTCCTGTTTGGTTAGTTTTAGTTTAATCCATTAACCCAGCTTTTATATTTAAGCTGAAATGCCCTTTATTTATAACCTATAGTATTTATTTATTAATTACTTTAGATTATAATATTTATTAGCCATTAAATTATGATTTAAATGTCCCTAAAATATCTTAGTCACACATTATAACTTGAAGGGTTATGAATGTGTGTGAAGCACTCCAGTTTCCTATTGTGCAACCCAACAAATCACAAACAGTCTAAGTCAAATATGTAACCACTTACAAAAATTTTAAATTACCCCTATATTTTAATTAATTACGAATTAATCTCTATAAAAATTCAGTTTATTACATTCTACCCTCCTTAAGACAATTTCGCCCTCGAAATTTGACGTCCTCCTAATTAAGAAAGTTGAGATACTTACCTTGAAATCATCATTGCCTTTAACGACATTCACCCACGGTGGAAAAACACCCTTACCAAACCTTCTTTTAGGGACTTTCACCCACAGTGGAGTACACCCGTACCATGCATTGCCTTTAGCGACTTTCACCCACGGTGGAATACACACCTATCCACAACAGCATTCAAGTCATTCTAACACAAATAAAATCACAATAGTTGGTACTCATGGTACCCTCATCCGATCATAACAGTCAATCATCAAAGTTAATCATAAATCAAACCTATGTTTTTGTTGAATATTATTAGCACCATTCAACCAAACTGAAACCTACACAATCACTTCTAATCCCACTAATCTTGTATTAAGGTCCTAAGACATTTTCCAACACCTATGAGTCAAAGTTACTTCATATTCCATTTAGAACAGTCCAAGAATTATGAATTCTTGACCTTCTCCTCTATTTGTATTGATTCTTACAAATCTAAACCTTTTGTACACAAATCATCCATATAGGCATGTGTACAACTCCTTGGGGATCCTCCCCACAAAATTTGAAGGCATTTGGCCTTCGATAGCTGCTTTGTAGCTGCCAAGTGGTTTCGGTAGCTCAGCTGCCGAAGCTCGATAGCATGTCCCGAAAGCACAACATTTTTCCCCATTTCGGTAGCTACTCGGTAGCTGCCGAATGACCTACCAAAGATCTCGGTAGCACTGCTACCGAATCTCGGTAGTAAGACCCGAGAGCACCTCATTTTCTCTATTTTCGGTGTCTAAATTGGTAGCTACCTACCGAACGTACAATCTGGGCTAAAATCTGGGTTTTGATTAGGGTTTCGAATTTCTAATAAAACCTAAGGATGTCTAAGGTTCTTAGCACACAAAAATAAGTCTCTAAACCTACAAATAAATCACAACAACAAACACATAACACTTTCATGGATTCAACAATTAAATATCTTGTATTTAATCATAGATCTGAACACAAAGCATAGATCGTATAAACTAATGAAATATATGGAACACGGCAATATAAAAATCACAGAGATCAACCAGCATGCTTACATTGTTCCTAATCCATCTAGATTCCAGATCTAGGCATGTTAAGCATCCAGAATACAAATCAACTATACCTATAACATTAATTCTATCCACAAAATTAAGTACCGTAAAAACGTAGGAATCCCTACCTCGTTTGCATAATCTTTCTTCTCCTTTTTAGTTTCCGTTCTTACTCCAATGTAATCTTCACTCTCTTTCTCTTCTTCATCTCTCTTCCTTTTTATCTCCTTAGCCTTCTTCTTTCTCTGGTATCGTACTATTTTCTTCATCTCTCTTTCTTCTTTTTTCCTTCTTTCCTCTCGGTCTCCTCATTCTAGCTTTTTCTGCAACTCCCAAAACCAGTACTCTCTCTCTCTCTCACTATGTTTTGGACGTCCAAGCCCCAGAGAATCAGCTCTCCTCCAAGCTTATAGTTTCCTAGTTCAAATGAAACTCTATCTTTTGTATTTGAATTTGACTTATTTTAATTTTAATTTCAATTAGTTTGAGAATGTATGTAGGATTTGTTTGAATTTTTTAATTCCTTATTTAGCCCTATTAATTAATTCATTTACAAGCTTAAGTCATGTTGGGTTTTTATTGAGGTTTGGCCCAGTTCGTCCATATTAGCTTAAGGTCCATATTGTGAAATGATCCAGCCCAATTAGTTAATCTTTAATTAACTAGGTGTAGTCCCATTGTTTTAATTAATTATTAATTGGTCCAATCCTACACCAAGTCTTTCATTAAATCCCACTGCATAATTAATAGATTAATTAGGATTAATTCTTCAATTATCCTTGTTGGGTCCGGGTCACTACAATTGATCCCGAGTAGGATCGGTCCAAAGTAAGATCGGACCCCGAGGAGGATCAGTTGCGAGGAGGATTGATCTCGAGGAGTCCCACAGACGATTGATCCCGAGAAAGATCGGTCCAAGAGGATGATTCATCCCGAAGAGGATCGGTCCCAAGGATGATCGATAATGATGCCCAAAAAACAAATTTGTAACCCATGACGTCAGCATGAGGTCATGGCTATATTCATGCTTTGACCCAAAAAAATGATGTCATGGATATGGTGCACTAGCTTGGACGCTTTACCTCAAGAAAAAAAAAACAAAAACAACCTTTGTAACTCATGACATCAACATGATGTCATGGTTACATTCATGCTTTGACCCAAAAAAACATAATTTTTAGTCAGCATGATGTCATGACTATGGTGCATATACTTGGAAGTCTTATCTCAAAAAAATAAATAAATAAATAGGCCATGATGTCAGCATGATGCATGGCTGTTTTCGTGCTTTGACGCTTTAAAAAACGTTTTAACACATGATGTCAGTATGATGTCATGGCTATGGTGCATAGTCTTTGTTGCATTATATATATATAGTTCCTTGGGAACTGATAAGTACTATCACCAGACCCCAAGAGCAAGGAGAGGTTGAGGTTGAGGGTGTCGCCTGACCCCAAGAGCAAGGGGGACGTTGATGGCACTCCCCACCTGTGGGTGGGGTAGCGCCAGGAAAATAATTATTATTTTTTAAAAAAAATAAAGTTAAGTTCTGTGAGGACAACTATGACTGTCGCCAGACCCTAGGAGCAGGGGGAAGTTGATGGCTGTCACCAGACCCCAAGAACAAGGGGGACGTTGATGGCACTCCTCGCCTGCGGGTGAGGTGGCATCAGGAAAATAATTACTACTTTTTTCAAAAAATAAAGTTAAGTCATGTGAGGACTACTATGGCTGTCACCATACCCCAGGAGCAGGAGGAGATTGATGGCTGTCACCAGACCCCAAGAGCAAAGGGGACATTGATGGCACTCCCCGACTGCGGGTGAGGTGGCGCCAGGAAAATAATTATTATTTATTTCAAAAAATAAAGTTAAGTCCTGTAAGGACTGCTATGGTTGTCACCATACCCCAGGAGCAGGTGGAAGCTTAATGGTTGTCACCAGACCCCAAGAGCAAGGGGGACGTTAATGGCAGTCCCCGCCTGCGGGTGAGGTGGCGCCAGAAAAATAATTATTATTTATTTCAAAAAAATAAAGTTAAGCCCTATGAAGACTACTATGGTAGTCACCAGACCCCAGAAGCAGGGGGAAGTTGACGGTTGTCACCAGACTCCAAGAGCAAGGGGACGTTAATGGCACTCCCAGCCTGTGGGTGAGGTGCCCCAGGAAAACAATTATTATTCATTTCAAAAAATAAATATAAGTTCTGTGAGGAGTACTATGGCTATCACCATACCCAAGGAGCAGGAGGGAGGTTGATGGTTGTCACCAGACCCCAAGAGCGAGGGGGACGTTGATGGCACTCCCCGCTTGTGGGTGAGGTGGCGCCAGGAAAATAATTATTATTTATTTCAAAAAATAACGTTAAGTCCTTTGAGGACTACTATGGCTATCACCATACCCCAGGAGCCCCACTTGCAGGTGATGTGGCGCCAGGAAAATAAATATTTTTTATTTCAAAAAAATAAAGTTAAGTCTTATTAAGACTACTATGGCTGTCACCAGACCCCAGGAGCAAGGGGGAGGTTGATGGCTGTCACCAAACCCCAAAAGCAAAGGAAACATTTATGTCACTCCCCGCCTACGGGTGAGGTGGCACTAGAAAAATAATTATTATTTATTTCAAAAAATAAAGCTAAGTTCTGTGAGGACTACTATGGCTATCACCGGACCCCAAGAGCAGGGGGAAGTTGATGGTTGTCACCAGATCCCGAGAGCAAGTGGGACATTGATGGCACTCCCTGCCTACGAGTGAGGTGGCACCAGGAAAATAATTATTATTTATTTTAAAAAATAAAGTTAAGTCCTGTGAGGACTACTATGTCTGTCACCATACCCTAGGAGTAGGGGGGAGGTTGATGGCTGTCACCAGACCCCAGTAGCAGAGGGGACGATGATGGTTGTCATTAGAGCCCTAGGGGCGGCCTTGAAGGCAGCTCCATCCTACAGATGAGGTGGCACCAAGCACTACCATTTTGATTTATTATTTCCAAGATCCGTGGGGACTAGTTTATGTACCAAAGCCCAAGAACAAAAGGGGTGGGATCAAAAGTAGAGCACAGTCCCGTGGAATTGGTCCTAGCGGCAAAACAATGTACGCCGACGATGACCATCATGTTACCACATGACCATGCCACTACTGTACGACAGGATGCCGACTAAGGCGTGACTACCTCCGTCTAGAGCTTTGCTTGATGACGTTGAAGGTAATACTAACTTTGTCTAGTGCGATTCTTGACGACGTTGAAGGCAATACTACCTCTGTCTAGAGCGATGCTTAACGACGTTGAAGGTGCTACTACCTCCGTCTAGGGTGATGCTCGACAACGTTGAAGGCAATACTACCTCCGTCTAGGGTGATGCTCGACAACGTTGAAGACAATACTACCTCCATCTAGAGCGATGCTCGACGACGTTGAAGGCAATACAATCTCCGCCTAGAGCGATGCTCGACGACGTTGAAGGCAATACAATCTCCGCCTAGAGCGATGCTCGACGATGTTGAAGACGATACTACCTCTGTCTAGAGCAATGATCGAGGACGTTGAAAGCGATACTACCTCCGTCTAGAGTGAGGCTCAATGACGTTGAAGGAGATACTACCTCCATCTAGAAGGAACCTTGATGACGTTGAAGTCGATACTACCTTCGTCTAACCTTTGTAAGGAAAGTTTGGCATGAGTTTGTTATTTTACTCAGATAAGTTTGCTAGATGTAATGATTTGATTCAAATCACATGAACTTTCTGAAACCCAAACAGACAATTGATGCTTTAAGCCTTGAATACAGGCACTGTTATGGTTTCCAAAATATAGAATTTAAATACCTACGCAAGAAATTTCTTAAATTAAATGTATCGATGATGGGTTCTATATATGCCACTTTATGTACACGGTTCAATTTCTTTAATAGTTGTTTAATTTAGTATTTCAGGCAACATTTTGATTTGTAGTGGTTTATTCAATTACCAATGTTAATATTTAATTGTCACATATATTAGATTCAGTTTTTCGAAATGAAACAGCTTTATAAATTAAGTAATAAAAATTCAAGATTTTGCAATATAAGCATTTATGTTATGTATCTGTATTGATTGTGTGAGAAGCAATAGCCATTTTTCATTGAAGGAAAGAATTGTGCTGTTAGTGTGTTGGTTTCTTAGAATTGGAAGCCTTTTCCTATGGACTATAAAAGATTACTATATTTACCTGAGCAATGATGCACAAGGAAGAAAATTGTCTATGACCAACCTTGTGGCATCTATGTAGTGCCAACATGTGGCATAAAGAATTCATTCTATTAAAGGGAAAGCAAATATCTCATGACGTCTAACACTTAACAGATTGGGTTTGTTGTGCCATACGTTGGCATCACATTAATGCCACAGGGTTGGTCATATACAATTTGTTTCTGATGCACAATGAATTTAGTTCAATTCTTCATCCCAATGCATCGCACGGAGTTTCCATTAGTGCGTCTATATATATATATATATATATATATATATATATATTTGTATGCATGTGTATGTATATATGCACACACAAGGATGAACCTTTCCTATTATAGTGTTTACATTTTGGGATAAAATCGAGATCGTTCCTGTATTTGCAGCCTATCCATTATTGGATCCATAATTGTGTCTCCCCTCAAAACCAAGGAAAACTGATGGAAAGTAAAGTCTTGTTTTAGATTTCTTCCCATCCTTTTATGGCTGACATGTCACAACTGTTTTTCTAGCAGATTTCTCACTTCAACGGAAATCATATCACATTCATTTCTCAAAACTAGTTATGGTAACTATGTTTTGTACAAGTACTAAAGTTACAAAGAAAGTGGTAGAGAAAACACTTTCTCTTGTTAGGTCGAGGAAAGAAAGAGTTGAGCATAGAGATTTGAAAATTAAATCTATTGAAAATTTTTCTTGTTGGGGATTTTTACCTTTTTCTTATAAAAAAAGGTAGTTATTTTGAAAGAAAATAAAAAAAAAATGGTGGAGAGTACTCTCCAATACTTCAACCCAACTCACATCTTTTATTTTTTTCTTGGCTACCAATCAACTTTGTTGAAACATATGAGAACTTGCCAAAATTTATGGGAAGTTACTGGAATTTGATTTTTTTTTTCTCTACTTTTCTTGTGCAAACAAAAACTTGAAAAGAAATCATTACTTTTCTTTTTTTCTTTTCTACTTTTTTAATCTTTTCTTTTCTTGTCAAATCCAAAGCTCCAAATACAGTAATGAGTGTGGATTTACGGCGTTATTCTAATAACAACGTCTATCGATTATAATTCTTCTCCAAATGTTGCAAGTCTTTTGTGATTGATGATGAAGCTTCCTTCAGCCATGTTTTCCATTAAAAAAAAGTATTTGAGTGTGGATTTAGGGCTTTATAATTCTAATAAGAATGTCTACTGACAATTATTCTTCTTCAAATGATATAAGGCTTTTGTGATTGATGATGGAGCTTCCGTAGCAACTCGACTATAAGGTACGTGGTTTTCTTTTTTTTTTTGGATGCAATTTTGTTAAATATAACACTACACCTCCTTCATTATTCTAATAATAGTCTGCTGATACATTCACTTGGCATACCCATGTCCAACAAATCCCAAAAGATTTAGAGAGAAAACATAGATGATTCCCGAGCAAAACAAAAATGCAAATATGGAGGCCCAAGTCAGGAAGGATAATATCACAAACAGACTTGAGGGTTGTTCTTGTCACATTCTCCATATCCATTAAGATATTGATTGTAACAATACTTATAGCAACGAGGTCCGCATGGTTCACGGGAGGTGAGTTCTTTGTTACATGTCTTTAACGCCTCACCTGTATATTTCATAACAAAGCAATGGAATCAGAATAATGCTGAAAGGAAATTTTAAACAAAGGGAAATGCATGAAAATAGGGATTTCACTTGCGAAAAAATTTCCACTATAAGACTAAAGTTGCATAAGAAATAACAACCACATACAAAACAACAAGAACAAAAAAAAAAAAAAAAACTAACATCGTTCTCTTAAACCTAAGAGCACAAGAAATGAAGGGCTTAAAAGTGCTAGAATACAAAACAAATTCTAACAAACCTTGAAAACACATTTCTAGGTATTCCCGGTGTGTTTTCATTGTGATTCTAGCACAGTTTTTGCTCCGATAGAAATCATATCACATGCATTTTCCATAACCCATTTTTCAGAAATGTGAATTTCCAAAGGAAAAACAAATTTTTGGATACCTATATGACACTCACTATATATGTATAGTAGCTATGACTATACCTGCATGAAAGAGCATGAGGAAGCAAAATACCATAGGAAGAGCTACAGATTTCATGGCATACGTGGAAGAGGATGTTGAAGACTAACTGATTCAATTGACCTGCAGGGTTGAGCTGAGGGCTAAGTAACAGTAAGATTATATAGCCTGACATAGGAAGGTGCATTTACTAGCAATTCCTAGTAAAACATATTAAGTATTTTCTAGGTGTGATTTGGTATGTATTATTTGCATATCAGAATTGATCTAAACCATTCTAGGTGTAGACTTAATTGTAAGATGTATTGGATCGGATTGCACTCCCTTTGCAACTAGATCATATACCATTCTTTTTCATAATATAGATGAAGCACTACCATACTTTTGGTGGTATGAAGAGCATAGAATGTATTTTCATACTTTAATTTGAGCCTTTGACATTCTAGATTCTTAAAGCATAGGTTTCCATTTTCTTGTATATTTGGTAATATTATTAGGGCTTAATATAGAAATTTAATTAATTTATACTTCTATATTTGGTAACGTTCTAAGTGGTTTGTATTTATCAGGGTATAATATTGAAATTTAATTAATTTATACTTTTATATTTGGTAATATTGTTATGGCTTTAATATGGAAACATTACCCAGATGGAGGTTTTGGGTAAATCACAAAATAACGTTTACTACTTTAAATTCAAATTTGGGAAAACAGAAAAAAGACATTAACCAGTATACCCAAATGGAAATTTTGGGTAAATCACAGAAAACACATTAACAGTATTACCAAGATGGAAGTTTTGGCTAAATCACAAAAGACATTAACCAGTATTACCCATATGGAAGTTTTGGGTCATAATGTTTTCTATACTGTGATTTACAATACCAATTAAACACACACATAGATGGTAAACTTCCATCTGGGCCTTAAGTTCTAATTTCTGGTTTCACAATGTATTATGAAACTTTATAGTTGCCAATAAATATTAATCATACATATATCTACCACAATTAAATTATTAATCACCAATTTTATACATTTAACCTGATCATTATAATCATTAGCTACCATCATAATTTGTTCCATATCCATACACATTCTACAGTTGATAGAAGACCTTACATGACATAATCCAATTCACCTTTTTTTTATTGTATATATGTTTCCTAATAATAGATTATCATTAACATGAATATACATATTGATTATGGTTCAATTCTTCACACCCGTGTATCGCATGGGATGTCCACTAGTATAATATAATACATAAGAAAATGACTAGAATGATGGAAGCCTCCCAAAGCTTCCCTCCTTAAATCCTTATTTTTTAGAATTTTGACATTTTTATAATTAAGAAAAGATGTTCAACCAATTAGATTTTAGTAAAAACATTAATAAATAATAAAATAGCAATGTATTAGTTGGCAAGTGGGACCCAATCAAAAATTCTAAATCTCTCTTCTATTAAAATCCCTAAAATTTCACTAACTAAATCTCTCCAAATATAATTCCTACCTAAATCCTTAATTATAAAAATTTTAGATTATTAAATAATTAAATATTTTAACCAATTGAAATTTTGATTTTAGATTTTTACTTTTTTATATCGAATCCAAATTCAACAAATTAAGGACTCCTATTATAAAAATCTCTCTAAATCCTTTAGTCCCACCTAGATTCTAATAATCCACATCTCTCCCTTTCTCTTTGAATTATTTTTAAAATTTATCAGCTTGTTTAGGAATCTAAAACAATACTTTCTCTTCTATTTAACCAAATGGATGTTAACATAATATTCCAAAAAATAGAAATTTCTTAACTATGGGTGTAAGAAAATTAAACTCTCCAAATCCTTTGGTCCTTCCTAGATTCTAATAATCCACGTGTCTTACTCTCTCTTTGATGAGTGTTTTTATTATTTTTAATATTTATCATTTTTTATGAATCTAAAACAATACTCCCTCTCCTATTTAACCAATTAGATTTTAACATAACATTCCAAAAGTAGAAATTTCTTAAATATGGGTAGAAGAAAATTAAAACTAAAATTCTTATTTCTTAATTAATTTTTTAACTACTTGATGATTATGCTAGACACTTTCGTAGGAATTTGATAGCATGCATTAGATATAATGATTTAGGTTGGTTTTGCATGAGGACTATGATACGAATGCATGATATATGATTTGTATGTCAGAAATTCAATATGGAATGATCTATATGAGATTTACATGATTTGTACGAAGATTGGATGACCTAATGTGAGATTTGACAAAAATAAAACTAAAATTCTCAATTAAATTCTTAATTCAAATTAAGAATTAGAATTAACCAATCTAAAATTTTAATTCTCAATTAAATTATTAACCAATCTAAATTTTATTTTAATTTTTTACCTTTTATATTTATACCAAAATTAGAAACCAGTTAGGACTCTTATTACACTTCAATTGAAAAAAACATTTAGTGGTTCTCTCTAAATTCTTTGTTCTGTATAAATCCTATAAGTCCATGTCTTACCTCTCTCTCTCTCTCTCTCTCTCTCTCTCTCTCTTAGTTACTCTTTTTTCTATTTTGAATATCAGTAAATTTTTCAAATTACAAAAATGCAATTTCTGTTGTTTAAAAATATATAGATAATTAAAATATTTATTTAATACGAGTCTCACAAGTTAGGAAATAAAAAAAAAAAATTATTTTCAATTCTTGATCTTTTTAGTTTTATTTAAAAAAGATCTTAACCAGTCAAAATTTTAATTTTGAAAGAAAAATTTTCAACCAAATAAGGACTCTTATTACACTCAAATAAAAAAGAAAAGTGATAGTGGATCTTTTTAAAATAAAAATAATAATTAAAAGTGATTTTAGGGATATTAGCAAATCCTACTCACAACCTTAAAGGTTTCTTAAAATTTCCCTAAAATTGATTAACTTAAAATCATTTCAAATCACTCTTCACTTATTCTTCTCACTAATATTTAGGAACAAGGTTTAAAGTCTCGAGACCGGGGACCGGACCAGTCCCGACTGATCTCGGTCCGGACCGGCGATACCGTCTGTTACCTGCCGATTCTGATCTGGTATAAAAAGTGGATTGCTTTTAAATTTTAAAATAAAAAAATAGATCGGCCAAACCGAAGGTACCATATGGTACCAGCCTATCCTCATCCGGTACAAAAAGTGGACCGCTCTTAAATTTTAAATTAAAAAAAAAAAATTGGATTGGCCTGACCAGTCGTCGGACCGACGTTACTGGTCTGGACCGGTCGACACTGGATCGGTCCAGATCGGTATCGATCTGGACCGTCTAATTTATAAATAAAAAATGTCAAACCAGTTGTATCGGTGACTGAACCGATTGTACTGGCTGGTCCGATCCAAACCCTCACGACACACATGTTGGATCATGGCTTAGGATTGGATCGATTATGTCCGATCCCTTTACGGACCGATCCTGTCTGATCATGTTAAAAAGTGGATCGATTCGTCCTTTAAACCTTGATTATGAGTGATTTTAGGGATACTAATAACTTTGCTTACTAAAATCTTATCTTAATATCTTGTATCTTTTCTTATTATTTTATAGGAAAACCATTGGAAATGTGTAGAGCTGGCAATAGATCCGGTTGGATCGTGTTTCAGCGGGTTGTAAATGGGTTTAAGCTTAAATGACTTGGGTCTAATTCGACCCCGTTTATTTTTAATTAATTAATTATTTATTTTAATATTAAATTAGGTAAAATATAACCTCATTTAATATGTTAAATTTTAATAAATATTATAAAATATTTATTGAACATGATTTCTCAGAGCTGGCAATAGATTGGGTTCAAGCAGGTTGTAGACGGGTTTGAGCTTA
>JAUPMG010112319.1:0-11980 GCA_031762675.1 Pachysandra terminalis | reverse complement strand
ATAAATCTTTTCAAAACAAAACGTCAAAACGTCTTTTCATATTAAATTATATTTTGAATTTAAGTCAAACTCTAACAGTCGGTGTAGGTGATGGACAGGCAAAGGAGGCCGGAAGGTGCACCGGTGTCTGCACAGGAAGGTAAAAGGGGTTGTCGGTTGCTGGTGCGTGCGAGAGTAGCGGGAACGGGGGATTGCAGACACGCGGGTATTTGCAGACAGTCGGAAAAGGTGCGTTGGAGCAACAGATGCGTCCGAGAACAAGTGGGAGCAGCAGGTTTGCTGTCCGGAAAAGAGAAGCTAGGAGGTTGCCAGTAGCGCCCCGGAAAAAAGAAGATAGAGGTTGCTAGAAGAGAGAAAGCAGAGAGATAGCTTCGTCAAAAGGAAGAAGCCGTGGCTCCAGTGAAGGGGAGAGCCCCGCTTTATAGGAAAACTTTTCTTTTAATTTTGGTAATTTTTTCCTTCTCATTTTCTTTTGAATTTATTTAACAACCCTCTTATCACAGCAGCTGGCAATCCGGTTGCTATTCTGGTCACATCGGTTGCTGCAACCTTCAACTTTTGTTATTATTTTTGCTTTTTAAAATATTTTTCTCTTCTTTTATTGACTTTTCTTCCCCCTTTTTATTTTGATTGAGAAAGAATCCAAATTGCCATCTAGCTTCTGAGAGAGTATTATTTTTTTCTTTTCTTTTAAATTCTTCCCAAACGTTCTTTTATATCAATTTTACCTCCAAAAATATCTTATATTATTTTTTTATCCAATTATATTTTTTCGTCATTTTTTTGATAATTTTGAAAATATCAGAAATGACTATTCGACTCCCGAACTTGAAATTTTACAAAATCACAATTGTTTTAAAAGAGTTTCAGTGTGGAATCCAAATTTGATGTTAGCAATATTTTGACCCTCAGATTTAGCTGTTTGGCTCAAACGATCGGATTAGGGGTAAAACTGTCATTTTTCTGACGAACTTCAAATTAGTCAAAGATTATACTCATTAGATGGCATTTTGGCTCAGAAATTCAAATTTGAGGTTGAAAATGGATTTTAGGACTGAAATAGATCGTGTAAAGTCTACCAAGGGTATTTTGGTCATTTCACATGATTTTTGGGATTTTCAGAGAAAATTGACAAAACAATTGGAGTTTGTTTGGAGACGATTGAAAGATAGGAAAAGCCAAGCTCAAGCCTTCAGCTCTTAGATCTTTATATGCTATTCTAAAATCTCTACTTGGGGAATGAGGAGTTGCAAAATCAATTAACACCTTGACCCTAACACCAGCGATTTAGTGAGTCTTTCCTTTCTTAACCTCTCTCTCTCTCTCTCTCGGATTCGAGCAGACATAGGAGTTCTTGTTAGTCTTTGAATGCGAGTAGCGAAAGATCTGAAGAGAGTTAAGAAGAATATGTATCTAAAAGAGATATTAAGTAGTTGTTGAGGCATTACTGCTTTACACCTTCCGATCTGCACTCTTTAAATTCTGGTTATCAACATTCCTATTGATTAAAATTGAGAACCTAAATCAATAGTTAAGATCAAAACCACATCAAACTGTATACCGTACAACCCCTTGCTTCATCAAGCTATTTGACATAATTGTTTGTTTTTGCCTTGATTTCTCATGACTCTTTTTCTATTTGCTTATTGCTTAGATCTGCATTTGAATTTTTTTAATTTAATCGGATATCCATTTAAATTTTCGATTTGGATATTTAATTGAATTCGAATCTTTATCGGATTTGAATATGGATCTAATAAAATAATCGGATTCAGATTTGATAACATATACGCAAGATCGGATGGATCTTTAATCGAATACGGATCCTCTGATTTTTAATCGGATCACAGTAGATCCAGCCCAAATCCGACCCATTTACAATCCTACTTGGCAGGTGGAGAGAGAGATCATGAACTTTCTCATGGTTGAAAGTAAAAAAGGATAATTTAGATTTTTTTGTACAAATAACTAGTTTTTTTTTTCAATGCTTTAACGAAAGTGAAAAATTGACATCTCCTTTCCATTTTGAAACTTTTACGCAGCGGGAAGTCCACAAATTTCACATGAGATAGCTTCTTGTAATTTTCACTTATATTTATATTGGTCTGAGTCCGGCCCAACCTGAACTTCGGCTTTAACATTGTTTGTCCAAGTCTGGCATGATAAAATTTGCCAAGCCCGAGTCTGGACCAAGCCAACCCTAACTTGGCTTATTGATTATAAAACTACTATAACTGAAATTTAAGTTACTTAAAAAATGATAATTATGTAAAGATGAATTGTCAACCTATTTAAATTTTAATAAACTTAAAATATATTATATAATTTCATAATTAATATGATTCGTAATTATGTAATAACATAATATTCTCTTTTGAAAAAAAAATAATGCAATAACAGGTGAGAAATGTTCAAACCGAACCAATCTAACATCAACTCGAGGCCGACATGGAAAATTGAATCCCCTATTTATGAAGCAAGACAACTTATCACTGAATTCCAATCCATTAGAATCGACCGAGCTTACCGTAAAGCAAATGCATTTGCGGACAAACTGGTAGGTGGGATTAGAGCGCATTCAAGGGATCATGATAAGACGAGGGATCAAAGCGCACTCAAGGGATCCTGATAAGACAAGAGGGGTTTTTGGGCGTATAGAGACGAATAATTTCCTCACTGTCTCTGTTTTTCTTAGCCTCGATGATGGAGGTATGTATAATGGTGGGAGAGTAATGGTTTGTTACAATTCTATTAGCCATTATAACGGTCCAACGTCCAAGATCCTCTTTTGAGCGGGGCTGCGCACAACGGGCCTCTGTCCCAGGCCTCCAACCAACAAGCCCACAGTGTTTCCTGAGCCTACCCTCTCACGAGATCGAAAGCTGTAATTCAGATAAGGGGTGGCAATGGGCCGGGCTTGGGCAGGTTCGAGTCGGGCTTACACCCCAATATTACATTATTTATATTGTCCTGAGTCTGGTCTGGCCCGATCCGACCTTCAGGATCAAAGGTGTAAGCCCAAGCCCAATGTATTTAAAAGCCAAGATCTAAGAGCTGAAGGAGAGGCCAGGCCCAGTAGAGATTGAACAAGAGACGTAATTGCATTAGAGATTGAAGATTGAAGAAGCCAGGCTCAAACTCGCAGTAGAGAAGAAGAGGCACAAGTGGCAGATTGCTGGTTATGATTTATGGCTAGGGTTTGATATAATATATATAGTTTTAACTAAAATTACTTTAACTATCCCAGCATATATAAAAAATTATGATGTATCCTTACAACTTAATCGGATTCGGATCTTAATCGGGTCAGATCTACATGCATCCATATTCAAATCCGATTATAAACGGATTCACTAATTAGGATCCGAATCCGACCCGACGGATATTTAATTGGGTAAAAATCGAATTAAATCGGATAAATTTAATCGGATTCGGGTCGGTATCGGATTAGAATCCGACCCATTGACAGTCCTACGCCAAGGTGATTCACGCGGGCAGAGTCTTGGTAGATTGGATATCTCTCAAACCATGAGCTCTACCCTCAAAAAATCTTTGTTGTTGTTTTTGTCTCCGCGTTGATGCTCCGATTCCTCCCTTGATATTTCTACAATCACACGAGGTTTTGTAATTTGTTCAACTAATTTCCCAAATCATGAATCTTAATTTGAGTTGGGGTTCCTTTAGGTTTGAACAATTCTGCAATAATAATGTTTGAAAAATCACGATCGTTTCGCAAGAAAGAATCTCATGAGGATAGCCGATTTATATTGGAAGGATCTAATAAACTTGCAATAACTTTCATCTTCTTCTTCTACTTTCAGTCAGACTCGTAATTTCTTGTGTTTCTTCAATTGAGTCTTCGTGTTTTCTTTCTCGAATCCCATTAATTTCTTCTTTGATCTCTGATGCGATGAAATGGGGTTTCTGGGGTCTTGCCCATTTTAATCATCCGAGTGGTTAAGATGGATGGCTATGAACTGCAAATCTGCAATCTAATAAATCAATTTTCTCTGCTATTGTACTTTCACTTAAATATATTCATGATTAACTTTGTAATAGACATGAAAGATTCTGACATTTGAGAAATGGTTGATATGATCATTGGCTAATTCTATAGCTCAGATAAAGTGCTAAGGGACGTGAATGTTCGGTTAGAAAGCGTTTGGAGGATGAAGGCCGAATCACGATCAATCTCAATCATATTTAATGACAAGGATCCAATTTGGTTAGGTGTCATTATCAGATGGATCCAGTTTTGATTTAGGGGTTATAACTAGGTTAGGTCATTTGACCTTCTTTTTCAAGAGTTGGTAATGTCCGGATGTATTTTTTTAAGATTTAGTCGAAAAAATTATTTGCCTTTTTCTCTCTTAAGTATGTTTTTTTGAGATTTAGTCGAGAAAACTGTTCGCTTCCGGATGTATTTTCCTGAGATTTGGCCGGAAAAATCATTCGCTTTCTTCTCCCGAGTATGTTTTCTTGAGATTTAGCCAGAAAAACTGCTCGCTTCCAGATGTATTTTCCTGAGATTTGGCCAGAAAAATCATTCGCTTTCTTCTCCCCCGAGTATATTTTCCTGAGATTTAGCCGGGAAATCTGCTCGCTTCCGGATATATTTTCCTGAGATTTGGCAAGAAAAATCATTCGTTTTCTTCTCCCCGAATATGTTTTCCTGAGATTTGACTGGGAAAATCATTCGTTTTCTTCTCCCCCGTGTATGCTTTCCTGAGATTTAGCCGGGAAAGTTATTCGCTTCCAGATATGTTTTCCTAAGATTTAGCAGGGAAAACCTTTTGTTTTCTTCTCTTTCGAGTATGTTTTCTTGAGATTTAGTCGGGAAAGCTGCTCGCTTCCGAATATGTTTTCCTAAGATTTAGCCGGGAAAACCATTCGTTTTCTTCTCCCCTGGGTATGCTTTCCTGAGATTTGGCCGGGAAAGCGGCCCGCTTCCGGATGTGTTTTCCTGAGATTTAGCCAGGAAAATCATTTACTTTCTTCTCCCCCAAGTATGTTTTCCTGAGATTTAGCCGGGAAAGCTGCTCACTTCCGGATGTGTTTTCCTGAGATTTGGCCGGGAAAATCATTCGTTTTTTTCCTCCCCCGAGTATGTTTTCTTGAGATTTAGCCGAGAAAGCTGCTCGCTTCCGAATGTGTTTTCCTGAGATTTAGCCGAAAAAACCACTCGTTTTCTTCTCCCCCGAATATGTTTTCCTGAGATTTAGCCGAGAAAACTGCTCGCTTCCAGATGTGTTTTCCTGAGATTTGGCCGGAAAAACCATTTGTTTTCTTTTTCCTCAAGTGTGCTCTCTTGAGATTTAGCCGGGAGGGTCATTCGCGCACTTCATATCATTTTATGCATTGCATTAGAGTGTGCTCTCCTGAGATTCAGCCAGGAGGGCGGCTCACCCACTTTTATCACGTTATTGCATCATTCGAATTCATATTTTTTCTTTCTTTTGCCTCTTTTGGGAGAGTTCGCTGTAAGCCGCCCAAAAGTAGGGTTTTGTTCATTGCATTTTTCATCATCGCGTCCGCATCCAATTGCGTCATTTTCAGCATTCATACATCGTCGCATTCACATCATTATGCATCGCATATGGCATACGTCATCATCATCATTATCATTGTTTCTGAGACACTCTGAAGTTTTTTTGTAGCTGCAGGTTTCAAGGTAGTCACTTTTTAGACAGCCTAGAAGCGATCATATCATCTCCTCCTCACAATTTGGAGGACCATTGTTATGCTAGTAACTGTATCCACTTTTCTCAAGGTTCAGCATTTTAATGAGCCTTCGACCTTGAGAAAAGCAATTTAAGAAGGTTTGACCAAGAAAAAAGGGGAAAAAAATCTTCTTCATATTATCATAATCATAATAGTCGGAAGAAATTTTTGAAAATGGAGAAAAGGATGTGCAGCCCAACATTAAAGAGGTTGTGGCCATAAATTTGGGGATGAAGAAGGACCTAAAGTAGGTGAAAATTGGAGTCTTATTATTCTTTAGACAAAAGATTGAATGATTGTAGATGTTTTTGCTTGGTTGTGTCAAGACTTGCTAAGGATAGACACAGACCCCGTTGTTTATAGATCGTCAAATGAAGTCAGTTGAGAATGAGAGATTGTTGAGAATCTGAACGATTAAAAAAAAAAAAAATCGAGCATTAGAGATTTAATTTGAAGAAGATTCAACTATCATTTCTTTTTAATTTGATTGACACATCATTGGAGCACTTGGAGATGAAATATTTCGAGCCAGATCCGATTGGATGTTATCAAAGAATAATACTAAATTTTCATTTTTCAAGAAAAACCCCTCATGGGTCTACGGTCAGAGTATATGACAAGAAAGCATAGCGTTCAACTTTTCTAAAAGGAGATTCAAGACTGAAGAAGATATTGTTACATCGAGCAGGTTTTTGCATAAAATTTAAGCCAATCATAGGAAACCATATGAAGAGTGTTCTTTTCAACGCAGGTGCATCGAGAGGAATTTTCTTGAACTAATCAGAGTAAAAAAGAAAATTATTTTGCCTGAAATTAAATTTTATCTTGAAATTTAACCCTTTTGAGCTTTATATTTTCTTTTCTATGACCTAAACTGAGATTGATCACCCCACACTAGGGCAAAGAAATAGAATCAAGAGATACCCCACACTGGGGCAAAAAAAAACTTTGAAGATTCATAAACTGGGGCAAATAGATGTAGGGTAAAAAAAATCAAATAGTCCAGAAAAAAATTTGGAAGGGAAATTGGGAAACACTCAAAACTGGGGCAAAAGTTCCACATTTGAAAAAAAATATACTTGGAGCAGCAAGTTTCATATTTAAGAGAATTCAAGGAAAAAGAAAAGAAATGTACTAGAGTTGGGCAATCCCAGTTCACCCATTCCATAAAAAATATTATCTTTTTAGTCTTTTATCTTTCTTTCATAAACCTAACCTAGCCTTCGTTTCATCCTATATGATAAGTCCTCTTTTGATCAAGATAATCTTTAATTATAAGGCAATTTAACTCTATTTTGATTGGTGATGACAGAATGAAATGCTGCAAAGGCGTCGTTGCACAAAAAGAATGTGGAAGCCGACCTTGATGAAAACCGTAACAAGCGCTAGAGGCAAAAAAAAAAATTTGAAGTCAGTGGAGGAGAATAACCTTTAGCATCAGTTTGGAATCATCTTGTTACTGTCAACAGAGCACAACGGTATCTGCGGATCATCCAATGAAGTAAAATGATATATCTACACTGGGGCAATTGTTATCATATTGTCTGACATGGTTTAACAGCTTGGTCTGATATCATTCTGGCAGTCATGATCAGGTCGAGCTGAACTTCTCTTTCATTTTCTTAAGAGTCGAAAAAATGACATTGTCTCTAATAATCACTGGGGATGAATTCAAACTCTTAAAATTTTGGTTACAAATCTCTGATGTTGTTCTATCACATCTTTGCTATTTATTTGTAGAGATTTAATCTGGCTATTCTGATCATTTTAATATATAGAAAATGTTGAGGCCAAGGATGATAAATCTAGGATTTTCAAAAAAAAAAAAAAAAAAGTGTGTTCAATTTACAAATCTTAGGTTTTCAAAAAAAAAAAAAAAAGACGAAAAAGATAAAAGAAAAAAAAACTCTATTTTTGCATTTGTACTTTGTTCTTCCCTTTAGCCTTAGATATCACAGGGGAATTGAAGGAAAATTGTACTACAAAAGGAAGAATTGAAGATAAAGCTAAAACATTCAGAGCAAATGCTTTGCGGCGAAGCATTGTAGAAGGAGTGAGAAAAGAGCAAGCCAATCACCGATGAAATCCGAGGAAGAACCAGAATTTGCAAAAGGGCAGAGGTAAATGAGAACAAGTACAAAGATGCAACTTCTCATGAAGCAAAAAAGAGCAAATCATCTTTTGAAAGGAGTACAATCAAAAGGAGGCTTCCTGTTCATCTCTCAATGAAGTTCACTCAAAGATAACAAGGAAACGGGACCTTCAAAGAAGTGCAAAAGCCAATTAAGCTGAACAGATAATCGAAGCTAGAAGAGAAGAGATTGTATTGTAATGATCAGTCTAGTCAAAAGCAATTTTGTCTCTTTTGGATCTTGTCTTGTAAGTAGACCTGATTCCAGACAGTTTTGCGACACTAATCATTGAGGTTAGGGTTTGTCCAACCCTTTAAAGCAGCTCAATGATGACTAGACTTAACTTTGATAAGTCATAGTCTTCAATTATCTTCGAATTCATGAACTGAATGTTGCTCTTAGTCAAACATATTCTTCATAAATTGAACTTCCAGACAAAAAAAATTATTTTCAATTAAAGAAACTTGAACCCTTTTTTCCTCCGAGCTATATACAGCTCAAAAAGATTTAGACTTTTGTGCTTTATCTTCATGAGATGTAACAATGTCCCCTCTTGAAAGACAAGCACTTACCCTTTTTGGGAATAGACATATTCCCTTGATAGAACATCTTTTGAAAAAAAAAATGGAAGTTCAAAATATGAAGAATAATTTTGACAAAAAGCACTATTTCATTGAACTGTGAAAATTGGGGTTGTGTCTTTTCTTTGTCGTCTGTCGCTCGCGACTCCGACAAAGAGGGACAGCTGTAGACATCCCAATTTGTACCGATGTGTAGTTTCTCTGTTTTTCCAGCTCCTAGAAGGCTTGGCTTGAGAAATAGCAATTCCAAATCACCTTATGAATCTCACTCCTACCATGCACTCAAATTCTTTGAAAATCTAAAAAAGCTCCTAAAAATGACCAAAATACCCCTGGTGACCCGACCTACTCATTTCCTTATCTGAAATTCAATTTCGACTCAAAATCTGAAATCTAAACCAAAAATGTTTTCAAACAAGTACCATATTGACCAGATTTGAGGTTTGAGACAAAAAAAATACCATTTTGCCCCCAATAGGCCTTTTTGTCCAAATGGGCATTTTTTTTAGGTCAAAATAAAATTCTAATTCAGATTTGATTTCTGGGAGTCGAGAGCTTTAAAACGATTGTGAATTCGCCCAATTCTGAGTTCGGACAGTCATCGGGTCATTTTGAGAATTTTCATAAAATTATTTGCCACATAGCAAGTCTGGATGAGGTGGCACATTGTTGTCGTGTACGCGTGATGGAAAATTTCACCACGTGTACACACAAAAATATCTTAACTCCCAAAAAGCATCTTCAATAAAGAATAAGAACCCGAATGTATGAGTTGGTTTGGATTTGGGTTCGAGTTGAAGGTCTAGCCCAAAAAGCTCAGCCTGGATTTGTATACAAAGAATATATAAATATAATGTTATGTTACTTTATAAATGTATAAGTTTCTTCTTCTTTGTTCATTTATAACATTTTTTAACACGGTCCGGACCAGTATATATATAAAGAATATATATAATGTTATATGAACTTTAAAAAAAAATGTATTTTTCTTCTTCTTCTTCTTCTGTTTTTTTTTTTTTTTTTTTTTTTTTTTTTTTTTTTTTTTTTTTTTTATAGCCTTCTCATTTAATTTGGGTGAACTCGAACTCAGCCCGAACTCTTCAAATTGAATTCGGGTTGGGTTTGGGCTCAATAACTTTAGTTTGAATTTGGGTCAGGCTGGGTTCGTGCCAACTGATTTTAGTTTGGGTCGAGACCAAACTAAGTAGAACCCGATCCAACCCAGCTCGCCCTATTTGCAACCCTAGTTACATGTGTAGCAAGTACATGAATTATAATCTGCCAGCTAATCTCGAGGCTCTTTTTTTCTTTTTGCCATTTTTATAAGGTTAGTTTCACTTTATCTCACATTTTTTGACTACTGCGTACATATTTTTTTTTATGTTTTTTGATATTTCACTTACATCCCCGGTCAATAACATCCGATGAATTAGCGGTATTAACAAAATAAGTTAATTATCATTTTATGTGAGAAAACTAATTTTTATAAGAAAAAATTACATCTAACTGCCTCGTAATTTATCAACGCACTTCCCTTGCCTAAAAGATCCATAATGACTTGTACCTGCCTGATTTGACATTCAAAATGTTAAATTTTTAGATAAAAGGATTAAAATACCCTTGTTTCATCGAAATCCAAATTCAAATCCAAATTTCCGTCTCCCTCAAAACCAGCCAACCTCTCAATCTTCAATAGCCTAGGAAGCAAATACTAGCACCATTTGTGACATCATTTAGTGTGGATGTTAAATTAGGAGCCGGAATCTTTTGTGCTGGGATCTATTGTGTGCTCACCGGATACTGTAGGGACAAATTCTAAAAGAATAAAATAGTATTTACAAATCCTAAAGAATAAAATGATATTTTCACTCCGGATGTGGGCCCAACACATAGGACCCCGGTCCTTAAATCAGGCAGTTACAGGTCAATATGGATCTTTTAAGCAAAGGAAAGCGAATTGATAAATAACGAGGCAGTTGGATGCAATTTTCCCAAAAGAAAAAAAGACTTCCTTCCTATCCTGATGTATCTGGAACCAACTCCCAAAAAAAAAAATTTCCTCCTCTCTATCTCCATTTTTCTTTCATAAAGAGGCTTTAAAGTTTTAGGAACAGAAGAAGGTCAGAAGAAGGTTAGGAGGGTTGGAAGACATGGAAAGATCAGGAAAACTGTTTTCCATCTCATTTAATTTCCAACCTTTTCTTCTTGTACAACTTGTAATACTACTTTTGGTTAGTTCACAGCTTGTGATCTCCCACTCGACGGTTAGATATCTTCCGGGCTTTCAAGATTCTCTACCTTTTGAATTGGAAACCGGGTGGGTTAGTCACTTGGCATCTCTCATCTCCTATCAGCAATTCTCTTTTTGTTTTTATTTTATTTTTTTAATTCGAAGTATATTACATTTTTCAGGTACGTGAGCCTGGATGTTGAAGGGGACGATGCGCAGCTGTTCTACTACTTCGTGAAGTCAGAGAGAAAGCCCAGAGAGGATCCTCTTATTTTATGACTAACCGGAGGTCCTGGTTGTTCAGCTTTCTCTGGTCTTGCTTATGAAATAGGTAGGTAAAGCTTCACTATCACGGTTTCACTCCCTATTTCACAATTTTTTAACTCGGAATTCGTAGGAAAGGTTTGAATCAAGAAAGTGAAATCAAAACTCTGGAGTTGGTGGGGCCATCCCATGATCAAACTTTTTGTTTTCCAGGTCCGGTAAATTTCGAGGTGGTTGAGTACAACGGAAGCTTACCGAGTTTGGTGTTGATCCCCGACTCATGGACCAAGGTGCCTTCTGTCCTCCCAGAATTTTCCCTGTTTAAAAAAAATAAAAAGGAAAAAAAATTCTCGTTGCAGACTAGATTAGATTGTTGGGCATTGTGGGTTCCTTTTCAAAGGGGGGTTAAAATATCATATCTGATTATGTGTTTTGGACGGTGGTGATGGAACTTGACAGGTATCGAGCATAATTTTTGTAGATTCGCCTGTTGGGACTGGATTCTCATATAGAAGAAGGTGCAATTCCCCTGAGATGGGCGACATCAAACAATCTCAACATGTCTACCAATTCCTCAGGAAGGTACACTTGCTTGGTTTGTTTATCCTTAGCTTGATATGCTCAGTTGAACAAGCCAACCCTTTTCCTATTTTAAGTTCTCATCATTGATTCTACAGTGGCTGATTGATCACCCAGAATTCCTCTCAAATCCATTCTACATTGGTGGTGATTCATATTCTGGCTTGATTGTTCCAGTTATTGTTCAATATGTATCAGACGGTAGTTATTTCTTCACCTTCTCTCGTTTTATTTATTTTTCTCTTTCTTTACAGTACTTGAAATGAATTCACAAGTAGGGATGGTAGATTAAAGATGAAGAGCATGAAACAGATTAGATTTCTTTCGAAAACAATGCTATTCAAAAAAATCATTTTATGCTTTCCGCCTCTTTGTGTGTAGTTCATTAATACTAGTAGTGTTGGCGTGAGTTGTCATGAGAGAAATTATGGGAAGATTCTTGATTATCAATCTTCCCATATATGGGTTGATTG
>JAUPMG010112308.1:0-11980 GCA_031762675.1 Pachysandra terminalis | reverse complement strand
TTGGTCGAATACACTCGATATATTGTAGCATATAGGTCATATTGAACATTGTGGTCGATATGTTACATGTATCGACTGGTACAGTGTAGAAATTAGCGTATCTTTAAATACACTTGTGTATCGTGCCGATGATGTGGATACAAGATACGTATCGACCGTATCGGCAGATAAAATAAGATATTTTGAACCATGATCACTACCTAATGCATTGACGGGGTTGAGACAAGACCAACTCGTTTATTGTTGAGGTGGAAAACCCCAACCCACAACAGGTCGAAAAGCATAAGCCTGCACCAGCCAAATGCCAGGTGGGTTGACAGGTTGGGTCAGATTTTGCTATCCCTTACCTTTTTGATACTATGCTTTGGTGATTCATAGTTCTTATGCTTAATGTAGTATCATGGCATGTGGCACACACTGGACCAACTGACCCAATGAATTTTGGCGTACCTCTTTCTGAACTCACAACCCAAAGAATCATGCTTCCCTAGTTTATAGCTGTCAAATTTGATTGTATAATAACCATGAACATAGAACTAGTTGTGGAATAAGTTATAATAGCCAATAGAAGAAAACATTGGGTTAAAGCACATTAAAGAAAAATATATATTATAAGATCAGGTTCAAAGTCTAGGAATTATCAACCAACATGGCACAAAGCTGTGGATTCACGTTTTGTAGGAAAATTTTAATGTCATTGATGTATGCATGGGTATTTTAGTCATTTAAGAACTTTATTTAATTAAATAAAATAAGAGATGTTAGTTAATGTTGAGTATCATTATTTCTTCTTTTCTTCTTTAGTTCTCCTCGCTTCCTTTATTACTCTTTTTTAAGCCTAATTAGTAAAATGGTAACAGAGCTAATCTGATCATTTTCTGTTATTTCATTCTTTTCCATGGTTCATCATGGAAACCAATCATATAGTAAATGAAGTAAGTTGGGATCATTGGAAATTCGTCCCCATGTTTACACAAAGGGATTGGCATAATTTGGTTATTTTTAAGGAATAGAATTGGCTAGCTCCAAGGAAAGTACAAAAAGTTGTTTTAACGGAAGTATATTATTGATCTACTCAAGAAAACTGGCTTACTATGAGCAAAAACCAATGCTTAGTCCAATTAATTAAAATTTTAAGTTGATGGTAGACGAGGGAAAATTGATTATTGATCCTGACAAGTACCATCAACAAGTTGGTAAACCAATAAAACCAGATATGATTACTTTATTATTAATATTGTAAATCACTTTATGCATTCTCCTGGAGTCCCACGTTATGATGCAGTTTTGCAGATTGATATCTCAAGGGAAATTCAAGACTCTAGTACAAGCCTAAGAACTATTGCAGGTTGAAGGTTTTTTTGATGATTATTAGGCCAGTTTTTCCCTTGATAGAAGGCCCAACGCCTGTTTTACACCTTCGTTGGGGGAAATCTAGTCAAATGAAGAAACAAAAAGCAGAATATAGTTGCAAGGTCAAGTGCAAGCATTGAATACAAGGATATGAATACAGTAATACACTGTTTGTGAAGCGATCTAGTCATGTTCTTGCAGAAAAATTGGAATTCAAAGTTGAAACACATCCAAAGTCATATTGTAATAATCAGGAAACTTCACCCATTGTCTTTGATATTGTCTTAATGAATGAACCAAAAACATTGAGTTGTTCAGGAGAAGGTGAAATGGAGTAGCTAACTCTTTTCTTTGGTCACAGAATCAGCAGGCTGTTTTTTCCACAAAATCTCTTAGTTTAATTGCTTGGTTCATTTCTTCAAAGAGGTCTTATCTCTACTCCGCTGGAACAAGAGTATTGAAATGTATGTTACAAGTACGGCATGTGTATGGTTTGTGATACACGTGGTTCCCAGTGTCATGTTCATCTTAAATTGAAGAGCATTCATGTTAATGGAAACAATAGAGGAACTCGTAAAGAATATATACGAGTTCCACTCCTCTCTCATGAACTAATCATCATATATCTAAAATATTTTTGAAGAACATATGAAGACTTTGAAAATAATGTAAATCCAAGTTTCTTCTCAAATCCATTAAGCCACATTTCATAACAACTGATTTATGATATTTTAGTTGTTCATATTTGGAGAAATGAAAACAAAATTAACAAATACAATTTTCCATGGAAACTATATGCGCCTTATGGTTGAATTATCACATCCTTAATTGATTATGACTTGAGAAACATATATGTACTTTTATGAATTATATAATATATAGAATCAAGTAAATAACCTTGCAATGAATACAACACAACCACCACCAAAATGCCTTATCATGGCTATTTGGGGTTGGCAGCACAAATCCTGTTCCACAATCCCAATCAACCAAAAACCATATCTTCGGTCAGATTATGTGCATTTAAATCATTTTCGACTAACTCCATCTAGGTCCTTTTTGTATTCCTCTCACATTATTAGATCTTCCAATACGCTACCTCTTGCACCTTCTCACAACTGCATCCATAGGTCTTCGCTTTACATGCCCAACCCATCTTAACCTACTTTCATTAACCTTATCTCCTAATTAGGCAACTCTTAGACATTCACAGATACATTCACTGCTTACCTTATCGTTCCTAGTTTTCCCACACACTATTTCAACATCCTCATCTCAAAAATGCTCATCCCATGAATATGTTGCTTCTTTGCTGCTCAACATTCTTTTCCATACACCATAGCAGGCCTGATTGTGTCCAATAACAATTTCCTTTTAGCCTTAGTGGAACACGTTAATCAAATAACACTATAGAAGTGCTTTCCACTTAAGCCATCTATATTGAGTGATTGCTTCACCTCTACTATAATTTTTACTGAATTTGTATTCCATATACTCAGTAATAACTCGGCTTATTCCAGGTATCCCTCTAAAATGCTAATTATTGTCTTACTGCTAAAAGCTCTCGCCCTAATCAGTGTTCCCTTGACTGTGCCTTCAATGACCTCAGCATATCTGAGTGGTACTCCTTTCATGCCCAAAACCCTTTAGATTAAGCCTCTAGCTACTTTACCATATGCTTTCTCTAGATTGATAAAAACTATATGAAGATCTCTAAGTAAAAAGATATCCCCGGTATTAGACATTGATGGCATAAAGCCAAACTGATTTTTTGACACTTGAGTAATTCTTCTTAAACTTTTCTCCATCACACTTTCCCATAATATCATGGAATGATCATAAGCTTAATTACAATAATTGGTACAGTTTTGGACATCTCCTTTATTCCTATATATATGTACTATCGTACTTCTCCTTCAAGCATTTGGCATTTTCTTATTCCTCAAAGTTCTATCAACTAATTTGGCCAACCACAATACAACAATCTTTCCCATGCATTTCCACACTTCAATTGGAATACCATTAGGTCCCAAGGGCTTCCTATTTTCATCATAGCTAAAGCTCCCATCATTTCAATAACCCTAATCTTACGAACACAGTATTATTCTCTTGACTCCTGATATTCATATCTTCAACTAAAATACTTCATACCTTTTCCATTTAATAAGTTTGGGGAATATTCTTTCTACCGTTCTTTAATCTCCTCCTCTTTTACTAAGACTCTAATCTTACGAACACAATATTATTCTCTTGACTCCTAATATTCACATCTTCAACTAAAATACTTCATACCTTTCCCATTTAATAAGTTTGGGGAATATTCTTTCTACTGTTCTTTGATCTCCTCCTCCTTTACTAAGATTCTTAAATCCTCACTCTTAATGCATCTAACTTGATTTAGAATTCTTGTCTTCTTCTCTCCAAGTCTTGCAAGATTATATGTTTTTCTCACCCTCTTTTATACCTAGCTTATTATAAGGTTATCATTTTTCTTTTCTTTTTCTTTCTGCCCGACTTATTACCTCTTTTGTGCACTTTTAATTTTTCTTAAGTTTTGTTGTTTTTTATCTTTTTCGAAGCCTTAAAATTAAGTCTGTTCTTTTTAACAGACTTCTGAACGTCGTCACTCCACCACCAAGGTTCTTCCCAGACTGAATTTAACATGTGGATTCTCCTAAGACCACTTTCCCCACTCTTTTATGGTAGTTTTCCATTTCATCTAAATTAAGATATCCAAGATATATAACCAGTCTATGGAAAATCCATCATATCGTTGCATTAGCTACAATCTTTTAAACTTTACAGTACAACCACATAAATGGGCTGTGGTGTTCAAATCTGGTTTATCATCATCTATACCTTGGTACAAATTGTGAGATTTATTAGTTTAAGTAGTAAGGTTATTCTCGTACCTTCACTTTAGCTTAATTCTCAATTATACAAACACACATACATACATATACACACACACACACACACATATTAATGGAGAACGCCCAGATCTGGTTTTTTAGATCTTCTCCTCTTATTCTCTCTTCTTATCTTTCTCCTTCCCCTTCTTCTTCATCTTTCTATAACTGATTTGTCTCTAATACCTTATATTCTACATGGTATTAAAGCATAGGGATTGATCTATTTCATCTTTCTCTCTTAATGTTCAAGCGGTACTGTTCAAAAGATATTGTCGGTAGGTTGAAAAGTCCTAACTGGGCCGATTGATTTAACCTAAGAAAGGTTTTTCTATTACCGGTTGGTGTTTGGCACCAGCAGATTGTGTGGTTGCATGTTTTACCCATGTAAGCAGGTTATTTGAAGGGTTTGTGGTTGTATGTTGAAGTGGTTGTGGTTGCTGAAGGTGTTTAATGGTGCAGTATCTGACCCAGTAAAAAGGTGTTTAGTAATGTGATGGTGTTAAGTGAGTTGAGTATGCTCAGAAATGTTTTCTGGCTTAGTCAAGTCGGTTATTGTCGTGGCTCTATAGAGAAACATTTTCTTTTGTGTGGTTCGGTACACGTAGTTTCTTAGTGATTTGCAATGGAGATGAAGCAAGGTAATCAGGTTACTTATGATAGATATTTATTAGCTGCTCAAAATCGAGCTGGTTGTGATCATGGTGGAGGTGGTAGTCATGGTCACAGACGTGGTAATGGTGGCAGATTTGGTGGTCGTGGTTTTATCCGTGATGGAGGAAGAAAGACGGGAATGGTAGAGATGCTAGTCATGGACCTAGAGTGTGCACTTGTTATGAAGGCCATAAGGTTGATTACCGTTGGGATTTTGCACGGAAGACCGCACCATTATGCTAATCAAGTTTCATCTAGTGAGGTTGATGATAATCCAGCTTCTACTTCGGGACATGATGAGAATTGTGACACTGATATGCTATCCAAGGCATAGCATTCCAAGTTGATTCATGCCCAAGGTAGCATCTAGCAGCAGCCCACTACTACTCTTGCTAAGAAAGGTAGTGCTTTTGTTTATTGTCTACACCGGGACCTTGGGTAATCGACTCAAGTGCCTCCAATCATATTACTGGTACTTCTAGTATTTTGTCTTGCTTTCAACTCAAGACTTCTACTCATAATGTTACTCTTACAGATAGCAATACATTTTCCGTCTCAGGCATGGATGCACTTTCAACCCAGTCCGAACTTGATTTGTGTTTTGAGATCAAATAATGCCGAAGAATATTTATCTACTATTTCTGGCTTTCAATCTTTTTGAACCAACATGGAATTGACCATCAGACTTCATGTGCATATAGACCACAACAAAATGGTGTGGCTGAGCGTAAAAATAGATACCTTCTTGCTACAGTCAGAACCTCTATAATCCATATAGATGTACCCAAAACCTATTGAAGTGATGCTGTTCTCACCTCTTGCTACTTGATTAACCATTTTCCTTCATCTGTCCTTGGAAGAAAGTCACCACATTCCGTTCTATTTGCTACAGTTCTTATGATTACTTTAAATCCACATATTTTGTTGTTTTTCTGTTTCGTACATTAGTTATCTCCTGGGTATGATAAAGTTGATCCTCAAGGTGTTAATTGTATTTTTTTGGCTATTCACATACTCAAAAGAGTTATAAGTTTTATATTCCAAGTCTTCGTAAGTGTTTTATTTCTGATAATGTGTCTTTTTTTGAGTCTACACCCTTCTTTTTTGAAGTTGGATCCCAACATGAATGGTCCTTGTTTCTTTGATATCCCTGTACCAGTAGTTCCTAAGTTTGTTCCTGAAGTTTTTCCACAATGTGAACAACGGCCTGATTTGCAGGTTCATCTTTGTCACTCTAAACATGCAGAGGCTCCACCAGCTCTTAGACCTCCACCATCTTCTTCTACATATGAGGATCCACCTCCCCACGAGCTAGTTATTCCTATAGACGATGATTTACCTATTGCTCTTCGTAAAGATGACATACTTGCACTAATCATATTATTTCTAACTTTGTCTCTTAAGCTCACTTATCGACTTGTTATAATTCCTTTATTGCTTCAATGTTTGTTGTGCGAATTCCTAACTCTGTCATAGAGACACTTACCTTGGATGGAAGAGAGTAATGGAAGAAGGAATGGTTGCTCTACCGCCCAATGGTACTTGGGACTTGGTCTCTCTTCCTAAGGATAGAACATATTTTGGCTGTCATTGAGTGTTTGCTATTAAATATTTGCCTAGTGTTTCCATTAAACAATCAAAGCTCGTGTAATTGCCAATAGATATACTCTTGGCATTAACTACTCAAAGACTTTTGTTCCTATTGCTAAAATTCCAACATTCATGTTATAATTTCACTTTCTGTTAACTGTGATTGGCCGCTCTATTAGTTGAATGTAAAGAATGCCTCCTTACATGGAGAGTTGAAAGAAGTGTATATGGAGCAACCACCTGGATTTGTTGCTCAGGGGAGTATGGCAGAGTTTGCAGGCTAAAGAAGAAAATCTCCTGGTTGAAGCAATCACTTCGTGCTTGTTTTGGCAAGTTTAGTAACGCGGTTATGAGATTTACTCTCAAGCATTGTGGAGTTGATCATACCATGTTTAGTCGCCAGCCGAAGGATGGAGTAATTATCTTAATGTTTAAGAATCTTATAGGTGATGATAGTATTGGATTTCAATAATTGAAGGTGCTTCTCCAACAAGAGTTCCATACTAATGAGATTTGGAAGTTGAGATACTTATTTTGGGCATTGAGGTAGCACGTTCTCATCATGGTATTTCTCTTTCCCAATGCAAGTATGTTCTGGATTTGTTGGATTTGTTGGAGGGGACAGGATTATTGGGATCCAGCCTAGCTGATACTCTTACAGATCCTTATGTGAAGTTGTATTTTGATCAGGGAGACTTGCTTGAAGACCCACGCAAATGTAGGAAGCTGGTCGGAAAGCTGAATTATTTGACAGTGACTAGGCCGGATATCTCATTTGCTATGGTTAGTCAATTTATGGAGTCTCCTCGTTATCCTCATTGGGAAGCTGTTATTCGTAATGTGAATAATTTAAATAGTGCCCTCAGAATTGGTTTGTTGTTTCAAATGCGTAAGCACTTGAATATTGAAGGTTTTACAGATGCAGATTGGGTAGATTCTCCCTCTGACAGAGAATCTAATACTGTGTATTGTATGTTTGTTGGAGGTAATCTTATATCCTGACGAAGCAAGAAGCAAAGTCTTGTGGCTCGGTCTAGTGCTGAAGTCGCGTACAGAGATATGGCTCATATTACATGTGAGCTTATATGGTTAAAGTCTCTATTGTCTGAAATTGGTTAAGACCTTACCTATGAAACTATTTTGTGACAACTAGGCTTTGGTTCATATTGCTACTAATCCCGTCTTCCATGAAAGGACTAAGCACATTGAAGTAGATTGTCACTTCATCAAAGAAAAGATTCAGTGTGGAGATATTGGTACTTCTCATGTGTATTCAGAAGATCAACTGGCTGATGTTTGTACCAACTCTTTGGAAAGGTCTCGAGTAGCTTATACCTTATATCTATAACAAGCTGGGTTTCTACAATGTGTATGCTCCAGCTTGTGGCGGAGTGTTAGATATATTAGTTCAAGTAGTAAGGGCATTATTGTAATTTCACTTTAGTTTTCTTTTCAGTTATATATATATATATATATATATATAAAGGGAGAATGACCAGATCTGGTTTTTAGGTCTTCTCCTCTTTTCTCCTCTTATTCTCTCTTCTTATCTTCCTCCTTCCCTGTCTCCTTCATCTTTCTCTTAGTTTGTGTCTAATACCTTATACTCTACATCTATTAAGCCAGTTATCTCGCGTCTGCATGTAACATAAAATAAGCATCAAAGCATAATCATTGTGTATTTCTTCAGATATATTCTAACGGTCAATCATGCTTGCAATTGTTTATATAAGAACTGTTCTTGTAAATTACTGATATTAGTGAATAAACAAGATGCTTGTTATTACTGATCAAAAGAAAAAATGTATCAAGTAATATATTCCTGTCTTCAGGGTTCTAGTGGTAGTAAATCTATGATAATTAACTTTTTTTTAACCTATCTTTGCATTCTAATTGTTCAAAGTTGGTAGTAAAACTATGATAATTACCTTTTTTTTTCCAAAACTTATCTTTGCAGAAGTTTCTTAATCTGTCCTAATATCACGACATTTAGTATTTTCGGGCCACATAAAGTGAACATTTATACAATGGATGCACTCAAGACAGTGAAGAAGACAATTCTATATTATGATAGGGAAACTGAAATGCAGCTTCCCTAGGTGTTTTGATTTCGAAATATCTTGTTGTCCTATGATGTCTAGAAATTAAAATAAGTTCATCTGCATTCTACAAATCCATTTGTAGTTGTAGCAGGTTGTCAGTTGACATATCATTTTTGCATGACCACCTCTTAAAGTTATCTTCATAAGAGAATACAACACCATAGTACTAGTTAATAACATGGACAAATTAATTATAAATTCAGAGTCTAAAACAAGATATCATCATTAAGATTAGATTTTCTGCATAAAATGAGTCTCAGATTCAGATTAATTAGAACACCATCTTGAAACTTTTAACAAAATTAGTGTTGCTTTTTAGATTACCTATTCATGAAGGACAAGTTAAGCTTGAGTGATCGCACTTCCTTTTCAAGATTTTCACAACGCTTCAGAATGGATTGCATATCTGATGGAACTGCTGGTGTCAGATTCCTTTCCTTCGCCTCCGCCATTCTAAATAATCCAGAAAGTTCAATATTAAGCCCAGCCAGTTTAACATGAAACATGTCATGCTATAACCATCCATTTACCAGGCAATCATAAGTACCATTGCATACATGGATGAATTACTGATATGAATTTAACAAAATAGTGGTATGCTAAAACATCATAAACCTCATAAAGATTTTTAGTATGTACAAGGCCCATTATGATGTTCATCCTCAAGGACAAGTTTATAACTGCTGCAAGGTTAAAGAAGCGAAGTTTTTATTGTCAGAACAGTTGGAAATTTGGCATAATGTCTAAGCCAACATGAGGTGTAAAAGTTTCATCCTTAGCTTCACATTGAGTACCAAGAGCCAGTTTTAAGAAGCCACTTACAGTTTTTATCCGAAAATCTATTCAGCACATTGCATGGATTTACAGTTGGTAAAATAAGATGAACAACATATATTTAAGAAGTAGCAAAATGAAGTTTTCCAATAATTTTGATCGTGTATAGAATCTATAGACAACTGAAGCATCAGAGAGAGCGTGCATTGTACAAAGATAAAAAGGATACAAAGACTCCTATAGCGACAACTTACATAGAGATTCAAATACCAGATCCAAAGTGCAATAAACTTTAAGCTTTGTGGTGATCACTCTCTCTTCCAAGAAGAAATAAAAATGAATTACAGAGTTTACTTAGGCAGATGACAAGTACAAAATTACTAGGCAAGTTGGCATGATGAAAGAAATTCGAAACCAAATCTTATATAGAAAAAACAACAGGGATTAATGGCTCAATCAACAAAACAACCAATATGATTTTTCTTCTTGAAGGGAGAAAATCAAATAAAGGGGCTAGTATTGTATCCCACCCGCATTTTTTCATTATGTTTTCATCTTGAGTAACTTGTGTTGGAAGTTCACATGCTCTTCTACAATAAAAAAATCACTCTTTTATCATTTTTCAGTTCATAAGGAAGATGTTTTTTCTCTTTTTATAGCCCGTTGCTTCAAATGCAACAAACTCTGCATTAGGTTTTTTTTTTTTTTTTTTGATAGATAACCAACATTTTATATATGAGAAAAAAAGTAAATAGCAAGAGAATTACAAAGAACAAGAAAACAAAAATCAGGCGCACCGCGCACAAGATGAGCACCATGACCCCAAAGAAAACTAAGATATTGGAAATATAGAAAAACAAAGTGAAGGCCGCAACAGCGGTGGCCCAAAACAAACGAAAAGAACAGGGCTACATCACCCGCCACCTCAGCCACACTCAGTCATCTCTGCAGAAGGCAATCCCACGAACATGTCCCCCTTATTAACTCCATCCCTGGCCAGCCTATCCGCTATAGCATTGCCACCTATGGGGGTATGCGAAAAAGATGCATGTATCTGATTACTCAAGAATCTCACCAACCTAACCCGATGTGGGTGAATCTCCAAGGGCAGTCCTCATTGCCAACCATCCAGGAGATCACAAAGATCGAGTCCCCCTCAAACACCGCCTGTCTGTACCCCAATCGAACTACCACCCTAATACTCATAAGAAGGGCTAGCACCTCGGCCCTCGTAGAATCACCAAACCCCACGGGCCCAGAAAAAGCATGTAAGATATGCCCATTATGATCTCTGATCACTCCACCAATCCCTGAGTTCCCCGGGTTCCGAAATGATGATCCATCAAAGTTCACCTTGACAACCCCAACCGATGGAGCATGCCACCTAGCCACAGTACGAGCTGAACAAGGATATGTCTTGGCCACCTCAGACCATCCCACCTGCAGATCTGTCATAGAAAATCCTCTGAAGGTTGGGAGGACCACCAACCAAGAACAAACCAGATGCAAAATAGAGTCGATAATCACGCCCGTCGGTCTGCTCCTATCCTCGAACACCCTCAGATTCCTCTCCCCCCACAAAGTCGAGAGTATCGCATGCCAAATTCCCTGGTACATTAATTTACCTCTCACCAAGCTCTGGAAAATTCCACTGTACCAAGAATTCCCCAATCTCCCCAGGCACCACCCACCAAACTCCGATACGTCGAAAGAAGAAAGCCCATACCTCCCTAGCCACCGGAAAATGCAAGAAATGATGATCAACAGACTCCCCAGCCTCTTTACACACAACACACATATGGGGCGACAGAGCACAGGTTCGCCACCTTCTTTGGAGAAGATCACAAGTGTTAATCTTATGCAAAACAGCAAACCAAACGAAGGCCTTGACTCTAGGGGGAGCAAACGAACACCAAACTCGACGATGAGAAAAAGGGGGGGACCCTGAATGTGGTCGAATGGCCGAGAAAAAGGACCTCACTGAGAACACCCCACTACTACAAGGACTCCAGACCTACAGTCACTACGCCCAGGCTCTACAAATACATCCCCCAGATCAGCTCAAAGATTACCTAGCGCCACTAACTCAGAAGACCGAAGATCCCCATGGAATTCCAGATTCCAGACTAAACCCGAATCTGACCAAGACAAGACCTCGGAAATAAGGACATCCCGAACTGAAACCACTCTAAAAAGACGTGCAAACCGTATAGCAAGGATAGACTCCCCCACCAAAGATCGTACCAAAAGCGAATCCGACGACCATCCCTGACACAGGACCGGACTAGACGCGAGAAAAAGGGGACAACAGACAACACCTCCTTCCAGATACTAGCATTAGAACATCTAGCCGACGGATTGCAATCCCAACCGTTGGAGTGAGCACCAAATTTATTGTGAACAACATTCCGCCACAAAAGCATTTCTATCCTCACTGAATCTCCACAACCATTTTACCCAGTAGAGCAGTGTTGCAGCATGTGATGTTTCCCAAATTGAGACCCCCTCTATCTATCTCCTAGATAACACATTCCCATTTGACCAAATGATACTTCCTAGGCCCACCTCCCTCCCACAAGAAATCTCTCTGAAGTTTCT
>JAUPMG010112297.1:0-11981 GCA_031762675.1 Pachysandra terminalis | reverse complement strand
CAGATTATGATACGATGAACACTGCCCCCGTTCTGAAGACTCCATCTCCCATGGAAAAACAAGCAGCTGAGCTTTACACAAGAAAATTGTTTATGAAATTTCAAGAAGAGTTGGTTGAAACACTTACTTTCATGGCAAGCAAAGTTGAGGATGATGGGGAAATCAAAACATATCGAGTAGCGAAATTTGGGGAAGATCATAAGGCATACTTTGTGAAATTCATTGTTCTCGAGATGAGAGCCACTTGTAGTTGCCAGCTGTTTGAGTTTTCAGGTATTCTTTGCAGGCATGTATTGACAGTCTTTAGAGTGACGAATGTTCTCACTCTCCCATCTCATTATGTTTTGAAACGGTGGACAAGAAATGCGAAGAGTGGTGTTATATTGGACGAACGTGCCAGTGATCTGTTGAATAGTTGTCGAGAATCTGTTACCATTCGATACAATAACCTACGCCAGGAGGCCCTTAAGTATGTAGATGAAGGGGTTAAAACTATAGACGTCTACAATGTGACAATAGGTGCTCTACAAGAGGCTTCCAGAAGAGTTACTCTTGTAAAAAAGAATGGTGGGAAAATCCCGATGATCAATGGAAGTAGCCGGGAAGACTTTGGGACGGATGGAAGTCAGGCAAACTATGCCACTGGGGAACATCAGTGGGGTTTGGACCAACCGCTTTCTGCGGTCAGTTTTTCTCTCCAATTGATATTTGGATTTGCTATTATTCTTCTACTTTAGCTGGCATCTGAGTTTGCTTCTAGATGTTTTATTTCTTTTGTGCATTGCCGGTCCCAAGTCCGGGTGAAAGAGGGGTTGTGCCGGGTTGGCAGTCACTATTTATTTATTTATTTGTTTATTATTGTTGTTGTTGTTGAGGTTGGGGATCATGAACACACTACTACTCAAGTACGATCGGTTACAACCCGAGGCTTGGCCCTGCCACAGACATTCCCTTTGAGTACATTAATAGGAAAAGACGGTGGTGGGGTAATGGGCACACTACTCAAGTACGATCGGTTACAATCCAAGGCTTGGTCCTGCCACAGACATCCTCTTTGAGTACATTAATAGGAAAAGATGGTGGTGGGGTAATGAGCACACTACTAATCATCAAGTAGGATTAGTTACAACCTGAGGTTGGGCCTTGTCAATGATATCCTCCTTGAGTATACATTAACAAGAAAAGATTCGTGTATTGATCCCAGTACATGAGTTTTTTGTGATTGCAAAATTTGCCCAGCTTGATTGGCTTCACGAACTGTATATACCACGTGTACGGATGCAAAATGCCTTTTCAGCCTGTGAGCTTGTTGTATGATACCCTTGATTTTTGAGGGATGGTTTTGTAGTTTTTGCTCAGGTTCTTGATTGCTTTTGTCGAATCCCCTTCTATATTAATTTCCTGGTATTCTCTCTGCAACACCATGTTTAAACCTTGCAGTTGTGCTTGGCCTTAAGCAGTAGTGGATGAAGACACCCCCAAAGTTGTAAAGCAAATCCACTTAAGAATACCCCTTCGCTGTCTCTGCTATTCCGTTCCACCAGGGAACCCTTTGCAGCCTGTCATTGTTTTGCTTCATGTTCCCAAAGCTTGGGAAGATCCACCTTTTTTTTGCCGATCTCTTTTGATTCTCGCTTCCTTGCTGCAGATTTGGCCAATGTCCTGCTTCAAAGCACCCAACATAGCAATGATTTTGGATAGAGATGGTGGCTTTCTTTTACTTGTTTCTAGTGAGCCGGATAAGCCAGAAAAAGTTAGCAATTACTGCATGAAACCAGTGCTGGGAGCTAGGATGGTTGTTGAGAGGAAATGCATTGGTCAGTCCGTCTTCTATATCACCAGCTATGCCAATATTCCGAATCCTTCCTCCTATCATAGTAGACCAGATATCTTGAGAATAGGAGTTAATTGGCAAATAGATATAGCATTAACTCAGGAGCATAGTTTTAAAACTCAGGATTGGATTGGACTGGCAATTGTTCCTGGCTGAGCCTGAGTAGGATCAGCCAATCCATACATGGATTGGATGATCCATGGCTGATCTCAAAGAATAGTTTGAGATCGATAATCATCAAGGACAATTTGGATGAGTCAAAGCGAGTCGAGACGAGTTGTATCGGATGATCTGACGAGTCATGGATGATCCAGGACAAGTCAAAGATTTCCTTAATATTTTGTATATTATATTAGGATCACAGCTTGGTGGATAGCAATCTCGAGTTGTTCCCGACGACCAGGATCAGGATTTTTCAAAACTTAAAGCTATGCTCAAGAGAGTCCTTGCAGAGGTAGCAATGTTCAATGGGTGTTCCTAATATGTGATGCAACAAGTCATTTGTAGTACTTACAGCTTTATGCGTGCATTTCCAGGTGTGATTTTGCTAAATCTTATGATAGACTGGGATGATGAAATAGGATTCATGGTGCTGACTCCAACTAGTTGGGATAAGGCATTTTTGTCGTCGTTGTTTTTAATGTTGTATATTTTAATTCTTCTGTTCCCTGATTTGTTGAGGAGATTTTGTTTCTTTCTTTCTTCATGGTTCATGGTTTTATATTGTTTGAACTGAATGTTATCTCATGTCATTACTTATCAGGAAGATAAATATTATATAATTGGATCCATTGGCATGTTTGTGATCGTTAAAGGAAAAATAGTTGGGTTTGATTACTAGTTCATTTGAGGTTTCTTTTTTCCTTTAGAATAGGAAAAACACGATATGTCACCAGTTTACTGTTGATTTGGTCTATTAAGCTGAGAGTTATTTTTTACTTGTGATTATATCGTTAAATTAGCAGAGCATGAGGATTGTATTAAATCACCAACGGTGAGATTGAATGACAAATAAGTATTGTATATATTTTCCTCTCATTCTTCAGAAAGCAAAAAGGAATTTTGATGTAGACTCTCTCTCTCTCTCTCTCTCTCTCTCACACACACACACACACACACACACACACACACACATACACAAACACATTCTCCATGATTGTCAAATGACCCAACCCAAGCTCTGCTTTCTGATCAATTAGATGAATGGTGTCAATAATGCATGACATCCCAAGCAATTAAATGGAAATCCACCTCTAAAATTAGATATTTCAAACATTGTGTTATCTCATACAAGCTTAGCATTATTTCTCACATTGTTTGCATACTGGCATTGCGTATACCATTGACTATTCTCTGAAGGATGGTATATGAGTGATACATCTAAGTTTTTGTCAACTGTAAATAATTGCTCCAGTTTAGTGAGCAATTGTGAAGTTGTAAACTTATACTGTTTGTGGTTGTCTAGTTCTTTATGCGGCGTTTGAAATGGCAAAAATGCTAAGCTTGTATGAGATAACACAATGTTTGAAATATCTAATTTTATATTTTCTTGTGACATTTGAATTCTTTAAACAAATCCCTTTTTCCCATTCCAAATCCTCTCTGTTTGGATTTTTAAGTTAAGAAATGATATCTCTATGTTGGATCATTAGGTATTGGTATCTGAGACATTCTACAAAATATGTTGTCAGATACCAGTAGAACATACAGGTACAGAATATGTTTTACGAACTTGGTATCTTTAGTGTGATCGGATTTCCTTCAAATTGTGGAATGATAGTGTCGTATGCTATTTTGCACCGGACTTGTATCTGTTGAGTTTGTCATCTCAGTGAATGGATCTGATGGTGTGGCATATATACTATGTTTTTGTAGGATGACAAAGATATAAAAATCCAGGAACTATCCCGTGAGCTGGATCATGTAAATCGGAAGAGTGGAGTGTATCGAGCAAACCTGCTCATGATTTTGAAAGATATTGAGGAACAGAAGCTACAACTATCGGTTAAAGTTCAAAACATTAAGCTCAATATGAAGGAGTGAATCTGAAGGAACAGGCACTCATGACATGTAGACTTTTTTTTTCCCCCCTTTTTCTTCTCTCTCTTTCATCCCCACCATCTTCCTGTCAGTTAAATAGGCTATCTGGACTTAACTATCTTTTTTTTCTTCATTTTCAGGTTCTGTTGGTTATATGTATATATAGGGAGAAAGAAAGGGGCTGGTACCTCATCCTCCAGATTTCTATTTCGCTCCTAGTTCAAGTCCTTGTATCGTTGTAGTATAGAGAGTTCCAATTAGTTTGGTGATTTGCCCAAGTTTCTGTGACTCGGCAGTAATACGACTCACTCAGTCGGTATCTCTTTGGTTATGTTAATTCAGGCTGTGTAAGAGAATTGTTTTGATATGTATAAAATTGCCATAACAGAAACGCATGTGGAGCCATTGTTATAGTATACAACATTTTTGTTCTTGTGCATTATTTTGTGCGTTTTTTTATTGGATAAATTACATTGACACCTCCTTAGGTTTGACATAATTCATAATAAGTGTCTCCCAAACGAGACGGGATCTTCTGTTAGGCTCACAAAATAGCGACAAGTCTCCTAGGCGAGCCCACCCTTTTCTTAGGGTTTTAAAAATGGTTGGTCGCTCTTTTTAATGAGGGGGAGAGTACCTTAGCTTACTAACAGGATACTTCTGTTAGCTTAAACAATCACGAGGGCAAAATTGTAATTTTGTCCTCACCAAAATTGCTTTATGAAGATAAAATTATAATTTTCCCCTCAGGTTGTTTCAGCTAAGAGGAGCATATCCAGTTAGCTTACTAACCGGGAATCCACTCCCTCTTAATGAGTCTCATCTATGGACACTTGTTGCTGTTTTGTGAACTGAACAGGAGCCTAACAGGAATCTTCCTAATAGAAGATCCCGCTCCCTCTCAAACCTTGGTCATTACAACCAATATCCATATTGGGTCAAGCTAGACAAGGGTATTGATCATTTGACCATAGCACCCCTCTAATCGTTACATTTAAGTGTGTTAATAGGATAAAAATTAAATTATTAATTATTTTTATAATTATAAGAGATAATTAGGGTTTTCATAATTTTTAATATTAAAGCTTTTCTCTTCTTCCATATAAGCACCAAATTCATTTTTAAGATCATTAAACAAGGTATATAAGGGTATTTTTGTTCTTAAAATATGATTCTATAAGCTGAAAGCAAATATTTTGATAATTTACTGACTGTTACTGATGGAACGGGTTTATTGTAATGTATTTAGAAGGGGTTTGTTATAACATATTTTCAAACTATAGGGGAGGTATTTGTGATGGCTAGGGTTCAACGGTATTTGTTGTCAGGGTTTTAAGTCTTGGGATCTTGAATCGGACTGGTCCTGGCCAATTCCAATCCAAAAGTTGGATCGTCTTAAAAAAAGAAGGATAGATTGGACCAGTTTACCGATTGCCGGATCAACGATACCGATCCAAATCCATACCCATTGGATTGTTGGTTTCATAAATTTAAAAAAAAAAAAAAAAAAACTTTGGATCGATTTGATCCGATCCAAAGCCACTTGATACTACAGTTGTATCGTGGCTTAGATCGGCCGGTCCGATCTTTGAAACCATGATTGTTACTATTATGTCAAATTTAAGAGAGTGAATATAATTTACCTCAGCCTAATGATAATATAACAACAATAACGAAAAGAGTGAATATATTTTGGATATAAAGGGAAAATTACCAATATATAAACCTATTTTACGGCAAAAATGAAAGATACAGAATAAAATTATAAGAAGGCAAAAAGTTTTGATCGGCGAAACGGAATATTATTATTTGATTCAAGTGTTCGTGAGGTTTAGGGTTATGTTTAATTGCCCAAAAAAACAAGAGGTTTAGGGTTATGCTTCGGCGGCCAATGGCTTTGAAGCTATTTCACTTCTATTACAATCGAGGAATTTCTTCATAAAGGAACCATGGGGTAAGAACCTTCGATTTTCTTTCGCGTCTTTCTTTATTATTTCATATTAACTTCTCAATCGACTCTTCTGTTCATTCCCGTTCACTATTATGGTAAATCTATCCTTTTAATCGGATTCTAGGGTTCCAGTAGTTGAGATGTGCTATTTTCTTAGATATGTTCGTTTTTGATCTAGGGTTTTGAAGATACTGTTTAGATTATCGCTTAACAACGAGAATTACAGTACATTACTGATGAGAAAGCATACGATATAGTAATTTACTGTAATTCTCGTTCCAAAAACATAATAATCTTCTAAGGTTTTTCCTCTTCTTTTTTCTCAACCTTCCATCTATGATCTACTCGACAAAATTCCTCAATTTGTTGGTTAAAACTCGGTCTCGAGGATATCAACTTGCTCATGCATTCTTCATCCTTGATGAATTTCTTTGATTTCGAAAGTATTTTAGACTGAACTTTTTATTTTATTTTTCCTTTATTTTGGGGGGTGTATATCCTATTAGTCTTCCAGGTATATTGGAATGAACTAGAACTAAGATCGATGGAGTGCGTGGTTCAGGGAATTATAGAGACACAGGTAAGTTACTTCATTTCCTCTTCTTTTGGCTGGCTGCTGTATGACTTACGATACTGATTCATATGGGGATCTTATATTATCTAGAAACTGTTGCTAAATTCAGATGGTCCCATAGAAAGGAATGGACTGTAAACAGCCTTTTACAAATGGGAGATTTTGTTGAAGCAATTGAAAGTAGTTTATATTCTATTTTATAGAAGTAGGCTCAATAACAAAATTCATATTTTCCCAGTTGTCAATTTCCATATTTCATGTTGGGAATTGTCTTAACGACTCTTTAAGATTGATTCACTGAGCGGTGCTTGAAGAAAAACGGCCACGCATAAACTTAGAAATCACATTTAATTAGAATAATAGCTGGGATGAGCCCTTCAATACTTATTCAACAAAAAACTTTTTTTTTTCTTCCAAAACCTTTAATTTTTTGGTATGCTGCTCCACGAGCAAGGTGTGCCATGCAAAAGATGGTGCTCACGCGGTAAGGATTTCCCATGAAAGAAAATACTCCTTTCTTTGTTTTCGCTCTGCTCTTGCATGGCACTCCTTGCTTACACATTAGAGGGAATCTACAGAGGGAAGTTCTTGGAGCCCCATGATGCTACCCTTTATCGTCAGCTCATCATGTTCTTCGGTAGCTTACTCTTAACTTGACCTCATTTGAGAAGGCATTTACAGCTAGATGTTCTTGTGAGGAACTTTAAGATTTTTTAGGCATTTTTTATTGTAGGAGAACCATGTTTTTGGGATTTTCAAAGTTGTGATTGGAAAGAAATCTTGGGACTTTTTAAAGTGATCTGCAGACTTAAAACACGTAAATTTGGTGTTGATAATGTGCCTTCAATCTTTTAGAAAGTAGTTGGCAAAAAATATAATACCCAGCAAAAATAATTTGAATGTGAACCGGAATGATGGGTATGCCTCTGTCCTCTGAAATAATGATGAGGTGACGCAGTTACATGTATGCCAGCACTGAAGTTTCTGCAATTACAAGTTGCCACTATTTTCAATAACGATTGAGTGAGAAATATGATTATTGACAATTTTTAACCTTTCCACAAAGATTCAGTACATCTGAGAACCAAATTCATTTTAGCCAAAAATTGTTCAAGTGCGATTCTACTTGGCAAAGGTTTGGATCCCATGTCCCACCCATTGTGGTCATTGTTTTTTTGTGTTTGTAGCTTAATTCGTTTGCGTTTACTTGCAATTTGAAAAAGTTCCTCACAATATATGTATTGTTCTTACTTTGCTTTTCAATTGGTTTACTCTTTCGATATAATTTTACACGTATAGTACAATGCGTAAAATTATTTGGCACTATTTCATGCATAAGCGGAATTGTTTTGTACAAATCTAAATGTCATATGTAATGCTTCATTATGGGTTTCAGTGTATCTGACTTCTGTTGCAGCTGTAAAGACATCTACGATGTTTTGGATGTAACATTAGGGTGTTCTCTTGCAGCACGTGGAGGCCCTTGAGATTCTTCTTCTGGGTCTTTGTGGTGATTCCAAAGAACGTCTTAGGATTCATGAGTTATGCCTGAACAGTGGTCCGAACCTTGGTAAGTATCACTAGTCAATATACATATATGCTTTCCACGTGATAGTTGTGAATATATAAAATCAAAGTAATCTTTTATATATATATATATATATATGTATATATATATATATATATATAATTTACTCTCAAATTTTAGTATTACAGTAACTAAAATGGATTAGCAATAATAAAATCTACAGCAAGAAGAAAAATATAAGAATAAACATTGAATATTCATAGGACACACTACTCGATTTGACATTATATACCTCTTGTGAGTTAATAAATCTTAAATTCTCAATTCATTTTTGAGTAAAATTACTTAATTTAATTGATCTTCAATTAATTCTGACCCTTTTTTTTATTTATAAGTTCTCTTCTAACTTTATTTAGTTGTTTGGTATGTATTTAGGAATATTGATATGGAACTTTTAGGGTTTGTGTTTCAGAATTTAAAATATGATTCTTAAGTCCTTTATTCTAATACGTGGTATACGTACATAAAGATCAAGATCCATCATTGAATAGGTCCTATATATGAGAATGCTATAAAAAAGATCGCAATAATAAACCTGAACTTTAAGCTAAGTTTTTAATAGTTTTCTTCCTTGTAAAAGAATATAGTTAGATCAAAATGCTAAACTCATTTGACCAAGATGATAAATAGCATATCCGATCTCTTGAAATGCCAAAGTCTAGTGCCTTGTTATATTTATAGTTATATAGTAATTTAAATTTTAATAAGATTTATTGATTTATATTTAATATATATTTTAGGGGGTCTAGCTTTTTCTTAATTATTTTTAATTATTAAATATTAATCCTCTTAGTAGTAAAATAATTTATATATTTAATAAGTTTTTAAAGAATTCAAGATTGAACATCTAGGGTCTGGGTCTTAAGAATCCAAAATAGGTCTTAAGCCCTGAAATATATAACATGTGGCAAATGCATATGAAAGTTAAGATCCACCACTTAGTGGATCCTCCCATCGGAAAGCGTGCCTAAAAAGTAACTATTTTTTTTTTTTAAAAACGACCTCACAATACAAAATTTTATCAAAAGTTTATAAAGATAATTATGCCTTTTTACAAGTTTCTAAAGATAAGTGTATGAACGGTTGAAAAAATCGAATTGTCATTCTGTTTTCAAAGCTTTAAATAATTAAAAATTTAACCATCCCACCACTTTTAACTTATTTCCTATTCTTTCTCAACCATGTCTCTCTTTTTTTTTGTGAGAAACCATCTCTCTCTCTCTCTCTTAACTTCATTCAATTCCTATTCTTTCTCAACCACGCCTCTTTTTTTTTTTTTTTTATTGTGAGAAACCGTCTCTCTCTCTACGTTGGTTATCTATTATAGTTATAGATTTGTGACTTATCTTCATAATCATAGTGCTGTTCTATCATCCATTCCCCTCTCTCGATCCAATGATACTCTCTGCAACACCACCATGGTCAGTTTTTTCTTCTTATTATTTTTTTTGTTGTAAAAATAGATCTGAAATCCTCTTTAGTTGCAGAAAATGATCGTTCATCGACTTTAGTTCAGTTTCGAGCTTTCTTCTTCCATCAATATTTTCCATTGTTGTTCTTACACAGGTGAATATTCCTATAACCTTTTCTTTACCCATTTTTCATTTTTTGTTTTATCTTTTTTTTTTTTCAAACTAATTGCTATTTTGAAATACAATGTTGAAAGTAAGGCAACTGATGGCTGTAGATCATTGAGCCTTTAATGACGTTAACGAACGATGGTCCGTTAACAGCATTTGATTATTAAAAAAAGGGAAAATATAATGAGCAACCATTTGTAGCACATCAACAAACGTCTCAACCTTCTTATTTTCAGGTAATCAACGATCCAATATTTCTCTATTAGCTTGATGTCTGTAATCTAGTTTCCAAAATTCCAATATGGATTGGATAATCTCTCTCTCTCTCTCTCTCTCTCTCTTAAAAGGTCGTTTATTGTTTGTTATTTGTGTTGCGACCTTGTGGGATTTTAATGTATATTGGCTACAATTTTATCTTACACGTTATATGTTTTTTTCCTTTTTCAATTTCTATCTGCAAATCCTTTTGGAATGTTAATTATGAATAGCTTTGAAATGGTTTTTAAATTGTTATTAACGGGGTTTTACCGTGTACTGTGTTCGTTATTTCATCCAAGTATCAAACCTTGCGGGTGTATGTGTGAGTACACGATAAGATATTAATTTTATTATTATATTTTTTCGTTCATCCTATTGTGCTTCTTCCTTTTCTTCTTTTATTCTGGATTGCTTCACAAGATTTAATCGTGACTAACTGCGTTCCATAGTTCTATGAACCGGTCTGATCCGCACCGGCCGGTCTGGTCCCAAGTCGCAATACATACTTTGTATCGTGTGGTTATCCCGTACAACCGGTCCGATATTTTTTTATGTTTTGTTTTTCAATTTGTGGATGGGATAGTCCAGATTGAAATTGGACCAGTTCGATACCAACCGGACCTGCGACTGGACCAATCCATCTTTTTAATTTGAAGATTTGATGCCGATCATTCACTTTTGTACTGGTCTTGGACCGATCAATACAGGACCATGCCACCGGTCCAGACCGCTACCGTGTTCAAGTGAAGGAAGAAACTTTATAATTTAACATTACTTGGTTTATTTGTATGTGAGTTCGTGGTACCACTTCATGAAAGATTGAAAACATTTTGGTGCTTACTCAACAGTTGGTTCTAGACCATGCCGCCGGTCCAAACCGCAGATCCAGTTGGTATCGAACTGGTCCAAACCGAAACCGATCTAGATTGTACAATCCACAAATTGAAAAATAAAACAAAAAAAATGTCGGACCGGTTGCATCGGATAACCACGCAATACAAACTTTGTATTGCGACTTGGGACCAATGTGGACTAGACCAGTTCGTAGAACCATGGAACGCAATTCGTCACGTCCAAATCTTGTGAAGCAATCAAGAATAAAAGAAGAAAAGGAAGAAGCACAATAGGATAAACGAAAAAATATTGTAATAAAATTAATGTCTTATTATGTACTCACACATACACTCGCAAGGTTTGATACTTGGATGAAATAACGAACACAATACACGATAAAACCCCGTTAATACCAATTTAAAAACCATTTCAAAGCTATTCATAATTAGCATTCCAAAAGGTTTTGCAGATAGAATTTGAAAAAAAAAATATATATATAACGTGTAAGATAAAATTGTAGCCAACATGCATTAAAATCCCACATGGCCGCTACACAAATGGCAAACAATAAACGACCATTTAAGAGAGAGAGAGATTATCCATATTGGAATTTCGAAAACCAGATTACAGACATCAACCTATAGAGAAATATTGGACCGTTGATTACCTGAAAATAAGAAGGGTGAGAGGTTTGTTGACGTTCTGCAAATGGTTGCTCGTTATATTTTTCCTTTTTTTTTTTGAATAATCAAACGCTATTAACAGACGATCGTCCGTTAACACCATTAAAGGCTCAATGATCTACAGGCCGCCATTAAGGGCTCAATGATCTACAGCCATCAGTTGCCTTACTTTCAACATTGTATTTCAAAATAGCAATTAGTTTGAAAAAAGTAAAAGATAAAATGAAAAATGGGTAAAAAAAAGGTTATAGGAATATTCACCTATGTAAGAACAACAATGGAAAATATTGATGGAAGAAAGCTTGAAACTGAACTAAAGTAAAGCTCGAAATTGAATTAAAGTCGATCAATGATTATTTTTTGCAACTGAAGAGGATTTCAAATCTATTTTTACAAAAAAAGAAAAGAAAAAACTGATCGTGGTGGTGTTGCAGAGAGTATTATTTAGGCATGTACAAACGGGCCGCACGGCCCGACACGAACGCGCGTGAGCCGCGCGTGCTTCGTGCTTGGCCCGGCACGATAAGCTTTCAGGCCGTGCCATGCCCAACAATCCGGACCCCAGGCCCAGCACGGCACGGGGCACGCGGGCCTAATGGCTCGGGCCAAGCTGGGCCGTGTCTGGCCTTATGGGCCATT